>JAQMYF010040629.1:0-10505 GCA_030014195.1 Neosilurus mollespiculum | reverse complement strand
GTGGTGGTCGTGTGATAGGGAAGGCAAAAGTTGATGGGTGGGAATTGGATATGACTAAATTAGGGGAGAAAAATGGGTGAAAAAAAAAAAAGTTATGTGCACACCCATCCATCACCTCCATATATGGTTATTCCCCAATCTGTGGCCACAATGTTGGAAGTACACAGTGGTGTAGAATGTCTTTGTTTGCTGTAGAATTATTTTTCCTTTCACTGGGACAAAAGAGGGCTTTACTAGCATCGCAGTTCCCTTTTGCACCAAATCAAGATTTGGAGCAGAAGAAATTGACTGCCCTGCTCACAGCCCTGACTTCTGCCAATCCCACTAAACACCTTTGGTATGAACTTTGGAATGCTCACTGTACAGTAGGCCTCCTACCCGTGCATCAGTGCCCAACCCCACCAGTGCTCCTGTCAATGAATGAGCAAACCCTTATAGCCACAAAGCAAAATCCAGCGGAACCTGTTTTAACACCATCGGAGCTCAGTGAAATGGTCTGAGGCTGTACGGTGGTGTAATGTAATGTAATGGTGTAATTGGTTTAGTTTATTAGATATAACTCATGTTTATTTAAAATAACTCAAACCCAACTGAAAGACAAACGAACATCAATTCCTAAGGGGTGTCCACACAGGAAGCGATGAGGAACAAGCAACTGTGTAAAGTCATGCAGCACCAACAAAATGATCACTCATCACTCATTCATTTGCCGAACTGATTAATCCTATTAGGGTCGCCGGGGCTGGAGCCTATCTGAGCTGACACTGGGAGAAGGCAAGTACACCCTGAACAGCTCGCCAGACCATCGCAGTGCCAGCACACACAACCATTCACACTTACATCCACACCTAGGGGCAATTTAGAACGGCCAATTAGCTTAAATGTCTTTGGGCTGTGGGAGGAATCCAGGTTACCCAGAGGAAACCCCCACAAGCACGAGGAGAACATGAAACTCCACACAGAAACGCTGAAGCCCAACTCTAACCCAGGACATTTTTGCTGTGACGAGCTCACCACTCACCACTGTGCCTCCCAAAGTGATAAATGAATGGCGAAATTTTCTCAGTTTCATGCAACGCAATTTGAGCGATAACCAATCAGAGCTTAAAGATAACATTGATTGACAGATGCTGCCAAACACATGAGTTTCCCAAACATTTTCCTTGGGGAGACAACAAACACAAGTTTAATGACTCCGCCCACATCAACATGGAATAGCAGCTCATTATTGCTGTGTGATTTACGACTGCAGGCAGAAATTGCCTGCAGTCGTAAAGCACTGTGAGTACTGTGATGTTTGGTGAGATGTCCTAATAAGGATTAAGCAGCTTAGAAAATTAATGAATGAATAAATAATAAAGTTTTTAATATGATAATACGAGCTAAAATAATATAAGATGATGATAAAAGTTCTCGCAGATCTACTGTAGGAAACTCGCTCACTAATGCTGAGTTTCATTCTGATAGATTTTAATAACACATAAGTAATATGTGAGCGGGTTACCTAGGCAACTAGAGCTGACCATGAGTGATCCTCCAAGTGATTTGCTTGAGTCATGAAGTGATTCACTTGTGGCTTATCGCTTCCTGTGTGGAACCCACTTAAGGGGAAATTATGCACATAGAAACTTTGAATTTGAGCACAATAAATATGAATAATTTAGTTTTGTGTTTAATGTAATGATTTCCTTTACTATAAATGTCCTCATAACCACATGGTCAGAATTGTGACTTTTACAATGCTAAAGTAACAACATTGCTTACAGCTCTATTTAAGATTCAATTTTGCTGTGGCAGTATAGTAGGCATTTAGCATTTAGCACTAAGGCAGGCTCAGCGGGTCTCAGCAGGGTGATGGAGGAGCATGCTTCTCCGAGGATGGCATGTTGATTGATTATGCTAAGGTCGGAATGTTTCTGTTTACTTTCCAATCACAAGCGTGGGGTTTATAAATCATTCTGTTTCGCACCTCGGTTGCAGTGGGGCCTTTGCTTGCTCTATCTCAGTCAGCCTAGTGTGGGCTGGCCTGCTGGGGCCTCAGCCAGCTAGATTTTATGAGGTCTTTTAGGATGTTTTTCTTCAAAAACATAGATCTAAGCCAATAGAAGAACCAGTGTCATTGTGCATGAAGCTTTTAAATGGACTCAGTGGCACCAAAAGGTCATCTTTTAATACAACTAGCTGCTTTAATACCAGTACTTATCCCACAGTTAAAAAATTATCTGAGACTCAGCAGCTTTAAAGGTTAGATTTGAAATTGGATGTAAATCTTTCCTTCTCCAGAAAAACTTCACGTGTTTCCAAAGTTGTTTGAAAAATACTAAGAGGCAAAAAAAGCCCATTAAAATGTTTCCCTATCTAGCAGCCTGACAGCTTTGTTCTTACACTACATAGATTAATGAAACTACCATATGAAAAATAACCTTGTTTAAGTGGCCTATATATTTATACATATACTTGGGTGGGAATAAATTCATATCCAGACAAGAAGTGAAAAAATGTAGGAGAGATGAGATTTTCTAAATAGTAAAAATACTAGGGTCATGGGGAGACCGGTGCCTATCTCAGCCGACTCTGAGTGAAGGGGTACACCCTGAACCGCTTGCCCATCCATTACAAGGCAACACACACACACACACACACACACACACACACACACACACACACACACAAGCAATCTGTAACAGCCAGTAAGCCTAATGTGCATATTTTTGGACTGTAGGAGGAAACTGGAGTACCCACACAAACACGGCGAGAACATGCAGACTCCACCTAGAAACGACCTCACCAATCCCAGGACTTGAACCCAGGACCTTCTTGCTGTGAGCCTTATGTTTATTTATATTAGCTGATATTACTCTGATATTCCACGTGTGAATTGCGAGTATCCCAAACACATTTCTAATTCTCTGTTGCTCTTTGCTTGTTCCTGTCGTGGGGCAGATGAGAAGCAGTGCATTTGCTGCAGTGTATATCTGTTATTCAGGAAAGTCTCTGAAGGTGTATGGGGGCTGGTCAGGTGTCGTATAGAAGTAAATTATGATGTATCAGGCTGCTGTGCTCCTGTTGCCCCCATCAGCACTGCACCGAGCTGAAGCGTGACTCAGCCTGACACTGCAGAACCTGCACTCTATTCACTATCTGCCTACGGCTGCTAAATTCATACAGATAAGGCCCCAGGATCTTAGTATGCCATTCATAAGGCATTTCAGAATGATGGAGAGCAGCTATACAGTTGGACTATCATTTATTAGATGTTACCTAACTAATCATCCTGTTAGTACACTAAATATTAACTTGGGGCAGTGGTGGCTTAGTGGTTAAGGCGATGGGTTACTGATCTGAAGGTCAGCGGTTCAATCCCCACTATCACCACTGTTGGGCCCTTGAGCAAGTCCCTTAACCCTCAATTGCTCAGTTGTATAAAAAATGGTATCTCTGGATAAGAGCGTCTGCCAAATGATGTAAATGTATTAACTGTTTTATGACAACATAGCAATACAGTGATTGGCATATTAAAGGATTAAGAGAAAAGTGATCTCAGTAAGGGGAATGTTGTTGATCACTTGTTAATGTCATAAACATTCTTATAAACTTTTTCTCTATCTTTTCTTTAAGTAGATAATGTGTAATAGTTGGATTCATTTATTCATAATTATTAATGATATTGGGTGGTGTAGTGGTTAGCATGTCATCTAACAGCAAGAAGGTCCTGGGTTCAAGTCTCGGGCTTGGTGAGGGTTTTCTGTGTGGACTTTGCATGTTTTTACCGTGCTTGCGTGGGTTTCCACCAGGTACTCTGGTTTCCTCCCACAGTCCAAAAACACGCACATTAGGTTGACTGGCTGTTCCAAATTGCCCCTAGGTGTATATGTGAGTGTAAATGGTTGTGTATGTCTTGCCCTGCAATAGACTGGCGAGGTGTTCAGGATGTACCCCGCCTTTACCCAGTGTCGGCTGAGATAGACTCCTAATAGGATTAGGCAGTTTGACAAATGATTGAATGTATCATGAATTAATTATTGCATTCTGGGAGAAACGTAATAAACCCAAAATGAAGCCTGCCTTTACACCCTGGCACAGCATATTCACAAATTACTATCCGTACGTATCTGTACGATCCGGTGAGGAGGAAATTGGGCAATTCAGAGCTCAAAGCAAACATAATGGCAGTAGATGGAACAGTGGAGCATGACTTTGTTTTGAGATTTTGGAAATAACGTAAATTAGGTAGTAGGTGCCGTGGTTATCATGCATGCCTCACAGCAAAAAAGGTCCTGAGTTCGAGTCCCGGGCTCGGGCGTTTCTGTGTGGAGTTTGTGCTTGTATGGGTTTTCTCTGTGTACTCTGGTTTCTCCCACAATCCCAAGACATGCACATTATTCTAAAAAGCTGTTCCAAATTGCCCCTTGGTGTGGATGTGAGTGTGAATGGTTTTGTGTGTGCTGCCCTGCGGTGATCTGGTGAGCTGTTCGAGGTGTACCACACCTTTGCCCAGTGATGACTGAGATAGGCACCCAGCCTCCCTGCAACCCTAATAGGATTTAGGTGTTCAGCAAATGAGTGAGTAAATAATTAATCATTTGTTGCATAACTAAATAATTGCAGGACGGCACAGTGGCGTGGTGGTTAGCATTTCCATCTCACAGCAAGAAGGTTCTGGGTTTGAGTCCCGGGCTATTTCCTAGGGTATTTCTGTGTGGAGTTTTCATGTTCTTCCTGTGCTTGCATGAGTTTTCTCTGAGTACTCCAGTCTCCTCCCATAGTACAAAGACTTGCTCATTAGGTTAACTGGCTGTTTCAAATTGTCCAAATTGTCCCTAGGTGTGAGGGTGAATAGCTGTGTGTGGGTTGCCATGCGACGCTCCGGCAAGCTGTTCATAATGTTCCTTGCCCATGTCTTTTTATTGAGACAGCTGTGCCTGTGCATTATCTGCAAGTCTTTTGAAATCTGGTTGATAGTTAGTGATTGCCAATGGCTGTTAATGTAAAATCTAGATTTAGGCACTGACTAAAAGCCGGAAGCTCACCTACTGATAGGTGTCTGAGAGTGAATTTCCTTTTATTGCCTTTCTGATTTCCGTTTTCATTTGATTCACCTGTCTCCTTAGTTTAATTATCGGTTTAACAAGTTCATGTTGTGTCAATCTTCTGATTTCAGCGTTTTCTCCACAAACATTTATCTTTAAGTTTGTCCATCTTCCATGAGAGAGATTATGTATTGTGTTTATTCTGTGTGAGTCTGAACAGTGGTGAATTAAAATTTATTGATTTATTTGTCAATATTAATTATATAAATATTATTCATTATTAATATTTAATCTGTTTTTTATTATTGCCCTTTGTCATACAAGTCAGTGATACGTAACAGCCAATCAGCATCAGCTCATGGAGATGGCAGCCTCTCTTTGGGTCGGGCACTCACAGACAACCAGGACAACCATAAAAACCATGTTTCGTGACTGTGGTGCCTTGCTCAGACGCTCCACTATCATACAGTTAACACACTATGGAAAATCCTGACTAAACACCAAGCATCGGCAGAGTTCCATTTGTTGTTCATGATGCTTTTTTATGAATGAAAATGTAGTACTCATACATACAATACAGGCCTTATACACACTCTCACTCCTGGTCCTCTCTTTCAGTGGAATAAGGGCAAGAACATCCTCCAAGACAATAAAATCTATGAAAACCATTCGTTCAACCACATTTATCTGGGTTGTGATTGTAGATTTGGTAGAATCAGCAAATTGAAGTGAAAAGCTTTGACAGACAGAGAAGTCTTAGAATCTTTGCTAGAATACATCTTCGGTAAATGACCATCTCTTCTGGCTCAGTGCACAGAGGATCATCTTTATCCTCACTTTAATCTTGTCTTTGTTTTTAACGTTAATGAACCAGGTGTCTGCTGTGGAAATTCTTTCTTCTTTAATCAGCTCACTATTGGTTCATGAATAACGGAAACACCTGGAGGAACATTTCTGTATCTGCTTTGCTTTCTGCTGTATCAGGAGGAATAGAAAACGCTGTGCTTTTAGCTATAGGTGGCACAGTGGCACTGTGGTTAGCATGTCTGCCTCACAGTAAGAAGGTCCTGGGTTTGATTCCTGGGCTTGGGGCATTTCTGTGTGGAGTTTGCATGTTCCCCCCATGCTTGCGTGGGTTTCCTCTGGATACTATAATTTCCTCTCACAGTCCAAAAACATGCACAGTAGACGAATTTGCTGTTCCAAAATTGCCCCAGGTGTAACTGTGTGAATGGTTGTATGTGTTTCTGCCCTGCAATGGTCTGGTGAGCTGTTCAGGGTGTACACCTTCACCCACAGTCAGCTGAGGTCCCCGTGATCCTAATTAGGATTAATGAATGAATGCTTTTAGCCCTGTCTTCAGCTTTTAATTTTTTTTTTCAACTTAACGAGCTATTGAATAACACAGACCTTAGGATATCCAATAATCAATTAGAAATTGTCATATGACTACTGCAGTATTTAAATCAACCAGCCAACACAGGGGCTAAAAGCCTATTAAAGATGCCCATTCACTTATCAGGTATATTTAATAAACATGAAATACACAGTGTTATCTCAGAAATAAAATAGAATCAGCCATGATGACTTTTGAAGCATGCCAGTCTTAATGACCCCAGCACCGAGCATGACGATATTAGTAAGCAACGGCATCTTGAGGTGAGTGAGAGTGCAGAATTCATCATGGCTGCCGTGCTTTAATCAGGTCAGCACAGACACGGAGGCCACAAACAGTGAGGAATCAGTACACTATAAATGAACTTGAATGTAATCTGTGTGAATGTGTGTGTGTCTGCAAGTATGCATATATCCAATTATATGTATACTTGTGTGTGTGTGTGTGTGTGTGTGTGTGTTTGTGTGTGTGTGTGTGTGTGTGTGAGAGAGAGAGAGAGAGAGAAATATAGTGCAGTATAGTGCAATATATGTGCCTTCTTCTGATTCTTAACACTTGATCTCAGATTTTTTAATTGTCCACCAATCGGTGTTGTGCTGAACAAGATATCCCACATACACAAGATCATTTTCCTCAATGTTTGTTATTGTTACTGTAAATGCACACTCACTCACTCACTTGCCGAACCACTAAATCCTACTAGGGTTGTGGGGAGGCTGGAACTGTGTCTACTGGGCAAAAGCAAGGTACAGCCTGAACAGCTCACCAGACCATCCCAGAGCCAACACACACACACACACACACACACACAGACACACACACACACACACAGACACTCACACACACACACACACACACACACACACACACACACACACACACACACACACACACACACACACACACACACAGTTATTCACACACACTCACACCTAGGGGCAATCTGGAGCAGGCAGTTAGCCTAATTCACTTCTTTGTACTGTGGGATGAAACCAGAGTACCCAGAGGAAACCTATGCAAGCACAGGGAGGACATGCAAACTCCACACAAGGACTCGAACCCAGGACCTTCCTGCCATGAGACACACAAGACCAAAACAAGATGTAAAACAGGTGAATAAAATATTCTGGAGTGGTTTTACCAGGAAACCTTTATAAACATCCAAAATGAACTGATAATGGAAAATAAACACATTCGGATATTCATGAACACACACTTTTAAAACCAACAACCAACCAGAGCATGAGCTGCTTGGGGCTGACAGTGAGGGATTTGAACCCAGCTGATTGCAATCAACCTGTCTGTGTTTTACCATGTGGCTCCCTTGCCACTATTGGTTACTTTCAAGTTTTAAATAGTCCCACTGGACTCAAAAAAGGTGAAATACATAGTTTTTAGCTTAACAAAATCAATATGGATTAAAACATTTGAATCTATTTAATACAATCAATACAAGATTTTGATTTTTTTAAAAAATAGGTTCAAGACTAAGAGGAGACCAAGAACAGAGCACAGGAACCTGCTATGTTTATAGCTATGAACCTGCTATGTTCTATGTCTGGATATTTTCTTTTTTACTATTCTTTAACATTAGATATAACAGAATATCTGAAATGATCTGCAGATCTCAGATGAGTTTTGCTGCCGGCGGATGCTGCAGTAGCCCATCTATCTTACAGTATACAGCACTATCTAGGGAGAGAGAGAGAGAGAGAGAGAGAGAGAGAGAGAGAGAGAGAGATTTAAGAGTCAGTGTAAGCCTTGTAAGAGAAAAAGAATTTTCCACAAGAATATTGTATAACCACAATTTCAAAAATGTTGGGATGCTGTATAAAGAGAATGCAATCATTTCCAAATCACAAAACACAGAAAACATATCACTTGTTCAAAATGAGACATTTTAGTATTTCATGATTAATATTATCTCAATTCTGAATTTGGGTTCAGCAACACATCTCAAAAGTGAGGAAAAGTAAGTGGTAGGAAAAAGAAACAGCTGGAGAAACATTTTAATGTAATTTGGTTCATTGGTAACAGCAAGGATGCTTTTAATCTTCAGGCCCTCAGGCAGCACTGTATTAAAAAGAGGCAAGATTCTATGAAGAAAATCACTGCATGAGTTCAGGAGCACTTCCAAAAATCATCTTCTGTCAACACAGCTGACCGCATCATCCACAAATGCAGGTTAATGCTCTATCATGCAAAGATCCTCGTTTTTGTCCTGGCCAAATCTCATTTAAAATGGACTGATGCAAAATAAAAAACTCTTCTGCTAAAAATGTTTAATTATTTTTGTAAGACATGTGCACCGCATCCTCTGGATGAAAGAGGAGAGGGACCGTCTGACTTGTAATTTCTGCAAATTGTGAACTGCAAAATTTCTGTGTAGACGTGCACTTTTAAACTCATTTAAAGCTAAATAAAATTTGATTTTTAAAATTAAATTTTTACATATAAATTTGGTCCCGCCCATTGCTCAGCTTATGCACATGCCAGCTTTCTGAAATTTTGTGTAGGCACTCCCTATGACCAAAACCTGTGTGTGGGGTAGCTAATTTACATATGTAACCTTTGACCTTGGCACAGTGACCTTGAACATATTAAGTTTGTCCGGACCATTGCTCGGCTCACATGCATGATAGCTTTCTGAAATCTTGCAGAGACACTCCCTATGACCTAAACCTGAGAAAGTGTGAATTTGTGTTTATTTGTATGGGTAGTCATTCCCTCTGTGCACTATTGTTGTGCTGAAGGGTAAAAATATCAAAGCATTGCAGAAGGCACTGTGTGTATGTGTGGGTGGGCATTTCTTTATCATATCATTGATTTAGGCAGCAGGTAACATAGAGACTAAGGATTGGACTCCGTTTCAAACACTCTTTAAACTGATACACCAAGCAGCTGTAAGCCATTTCAGGTTTAGATGGGTTCTTGAGCTTGTGCAGGAGGATTTGAACTAATAAGGGTGGGGTTTGTTTATCCTAATATCCAACAGCACCATTTATATATGTATAATTGATGATGTATTTTTTTAAGATAATAATTTTGCTGTTAGATGTTGCTATTAAAATTAATAATAATTTATTTAAAGTAAATGACATTAAAGCCAATTCATAAATGTAAAGCTTTTAGGGAAGTTGGTCCCGGTGAGACATGTGTGAGATGAAGCATTAACCACTTATTGGTACATGTTTCTGTAAAAATGTGATATATCATTTTTATGATCTCATCCCAGTTCCTGGCAGAGAAAACTAGACATCAAAAGAGTAGCCATGGTCCAAGATCAAAATCTTTAGATTTTGGCTGGTTTTCTGAGGATTGATGATTATTGTAGTCATGCTCTGCAAGAAAGCAACGTTTACAGCAGATGGCACTTCATACTGACCCCTGCCTCTCAGTGGGCGTCTCACTGCCTTTCAAAGAAGAAAAAAGAAAAAGAAAAAAGTGTAGTACTTAAAATTACACCCGAAACATTTGGCAGCGAGGACAGGATTGAGCGTCCTCTGAAGACGGGGAGGAGACAGGTGTAAACAACAGGTAACATGTTGAAGAGTTTCACTCACTTTCACTCACTTGCTGCACTGCTTACTCCTACAAGGGTCACAGGGTGGCTGGAGTCTATCTCAGCCAGCACTGGGTGAAGGCGAGGTACACACTAAACACCTCACCAGACCACAACATGGCAACACATACACAACCATTCACACTCACTTCCACACCTAGAGTCAATTTGGAACAGCCAGTTAGCCGTATGTGAATGTCTTTGGACTGTGGGAGGAAACCGGAGTGCCTGGAGGAAACCCACACAAGCATGCAGAGAGTTTGCAAACTCCACACAGAACGCCTGAGCATCGAACCCGGGACCTTCCCGAAGTGAATGTGCTACCCACTACGCCGGCCTTGGTGAGTTTCACCTGTGTGTGATTACCAGCACCTGTTTATCTGTTCTTTAGTGTGCTTAAAAAGAGGGGCCAGTAACCAGAGAGAGAGAGAGAAAGAAACAGAGAATAAGAGAGAGAGTGAGAGAGAGAGAGAGAGAGAGAGAGAGAGAAAGGGAGAGAGAGAGAGATCGAAAGGGA
>JAQMYF010040628.1:0-10506 GCA_030014195.1 Neosilurus mollespiculum | reverse complement strand
ACAAATATACACACACACACACACATACACACACAAATACACACACACACACACACACAAATATACACACACACACACACAAATATACACACACACACACATAAATATACACACACATAAATATACACACACACACACACACACATAAATATACACACACAAATATACACACACACACATAAATATACACACACACATAAATATACACACATAAATATACACACACACATAAATATACACACACACGTATAAATATACACACACAAATATACACACACACACAAATATACACACACACATAAATATACACACACACACATAAATATACACACACACACACATAAATATACACACACACAAATACACACACACACACACATAAATATACACACAGACACACACACACACACACACACACACACACACAAGGCTTGAGCAAAATTCCGAATTTGGAATTTCAGTTCAATTCATTTGAAGAATTGGAATGTGGATCGAATTGGATCCACCCCACAGGACGTTGAATTGGAATTACAGGAAGTGGAATTAAATTCATTGCAATTCAGAGGAATTTCTTATAGCCAAGTAACAGGAAGAATTGGTCACGTTTAACAAAGATTTTGGCTTAAATACAAAAAAAACTTTACAAACACTAAAATTAAACACAAATTCTCTCTGTTTTGAAAAATATGTAATGTCCGTTTTATTTGAAAAAATACAATAATCATTGAATACAGTTCTTAATTTATAGGGTAACCTTGTTGCATCTAATTGTCAGAAGTTCCTCAAAGATTCATTGAGACGCCATCTTTCTGGTCAGAATATCTTTCCTCTAACACTAAAGATCCTCTCAACAGGTGCAGAGGATGCAGGTGTGGCCAGATATTTACGGGCGAGTAAGTGGTCAGGCAGTGGTGTTCTCTCCAAAACACCAAAGGATCAGCGTCCTCTGTCAGGCCTGGTTTACTCACTCAGCTAGACACGCAGTTGAGGCAAGGCTGTGTCAGCTGGTACAGTAGGTGATTGGCTTTCCATGTAGGAAAAGAGTCTGGGGCGTTTCCTTGTCCGGGTATAGATGTCAGAGGCGGCATTGACTTTTGGGGAGGTGGATTTGATTTTTGCAGAGAGGAGATTTTTAATTAGGATGTGCTCTTCACCAATACACCAGTCCAGTTTGAATCTGGGAATCAAGCGTGGAAGCCAACTGGAAGCACTTCATGGCCTCAAATTTTTGAAGACGTGTAAAGTGGACACGAAAGTTTTGTTCCCAGTCATCCCCAGATCTTTAATTGTATGTAGTAAGCGTCTGATACAGGGGATCACAAAGCTTGATGTCACTGATTTCTCTGCCTGACAGCGGCCTGTAGCTTCCTCAAAAGGTTCTAACACCTCACAAAGCTCCTGGTGATTTTAATATCTCACAGTTTCATATGCACACAGTTGGATAGGGCAGTTGAGCTCAGGATTCTGGGAAATGAAGTACTTTTCCACCATTTTTCATAATTTGAAAGTTTTAATACATCAAACTAAATGATATTTTTTTATAGATGATGCTTTTATTCTTAATTGTCGATGAAGAAAATTCGCTGTAATTAGAATATAATGTGTCATGAAGTTCATAGTAATAATATTTGTATGAAATATGTAAAACAGTCATGTATGGAATATACTGTAAAGCATGATTCTGGAATACACCAACATTATCAACTGGAATGTCATGGAATTTCATTTCTACTTCCTTCGATTCGAATTTGAATTGCAATTCTACTTCCTGTTTGCAACCGCAATTCAAATTCATGGAATTGAATTGGAATTTGGGAGACATTCTCAATTCAATTCGGAATTTTGCACAAGCCTGGTAAGAACATTTTTTTATCTTTATTTTTAGTTTTTACAAATTCTATTTTATTTATTTATTTGTTTGTTTTACCCAACATGATGACTTCAGCTAACTGGCTAGCTCCATACTAATCATCTAATTCTATGCTAACCGGCTCTCTACGAAAAAAAAAAAAAGAGAGAATTAGGGTATTTGATAGTAGGAACATTTTTATTTTTAAGAATTTGTCAGGTTTTTCCCACAGAAATTTCATTGGACTACCAGACTATAGGCTTTTAGCTAATTCGCAAGCTTTATGCTAATCATCGCCCCTGTAAAGTATTTCATTGTAATTAGATCATATTTAACTTGAGGTCATAAAATAAATGATAAATATATATTTATATAAATGAGATATAAAATATGTTCAGTTTTAATATTGGAAAAAATTAAATATAAATTATTACTGAATTTTAAATGGCAGCTACACACATTGGATAAGAGAGATTGGTGAGGGGGCATGTCCTGAGTGACCTTCCTCTGTGTACGTGTGTGTGTGTGTGTGTGTGTGTGTCATTATATCATAAAATGTAATACCTCCCAGCTTGTGAGCTTTCTCCTCACACACACACACACACACACACACCCATTCATGGGGCTTTAGTTTCTTCTTCACAGCGCTGAAGGATCTGGTTCAGTTTCTTGTCCTTCCTTCTTGGACATCTGTTCAGAGCTACTCCACTGTCACATTTCATCCGGTAAGTTACAGTAAGTTTTGTTCTGGTTATCAGTATTTGAATCACTTTAAAGACGTCACATCGTTTTGTGTTTTGATTTGTTTTCTTTGTTAGACTTCAGGAAGAAGAAACCTACAAGTAATATTTCTGTATTCTTTGGTTTTGGGTCATCAGGAAGAAATTAATCATGAATACAAGCAGTAAGTGTGTTTAAAAGCTCTGTGTAGTTCATACACACTCATCATCTCATCATGGACATGAATGTCATGGCAGTGTTGGACTTTCAGTGATTTTTTTTGAATGGGGTGGAATGATCATCCAGAGCGACTTACACTTTTATTTCATTTGTACAACTGAGCAGTTAAGGGCTAAGGGCCTCACTCAAGGGCCCAACAATGGCAGCTTGGTGGTACTGGGGCTTGAACCGCCAACCTTCTGATCAGTAACCCAGAGCCACAAGGCACCACTGCCCATTGCCCACTCAACGTTAGGCCCCCTTCCATATATGGTAAAAGACTTTGCTGCACATCATTCAATTTGTTCTCAAAGGGAACCCCTTATATAGGTAATTAGAAATATTGTTGACGTGGACGCTTTAAGGGACCCAAGTCTTAGAAGAGCACTCATGGTATCCTTCTCATTCAATTTGTGATTTGACTCAGAATTTTTGGAATTTTCACAATCCATTTGCTTGAAGCATGGTGGGGGTTGCATCACGCTCTGGGGCTGTTTTGCTGCCAGTGGAATCACAGTGGAATGATTGGAATAATCAAGAACCTCAGAATTCTTCAGCTTAAAAACAAACCATCAGGAACGTGGACACAACTGGGTGTTTCAACAGGACACTGACCCCAAATCTACATGCCCTTAAAAATTGGCACCCAACACATTGAAGTCTGTCAAAATTCTACCAGAAGCTTGATGCCGGCTAGGACAAGTAGTGTCTGGTTAAGGTGAAACTTTCTAAAAGGCAGATAACCTAATATCAGGTGTGACGTCCACAGGTATATTTTTGACCATATGTTGATTTCAGAAAACCTGAAATACAGTTTGGCTGCATGGTGATGCAGTGGTTAGCATGTCCGCCTCACAGCAAGAAGGTCCTGGTTTTGAGTCCTGGCATTTCTGTGTGGAGTTCTCCCAGTGCTTGAGCAGGTTTCATCCGGGTACTCTGGTTTCCTTCCATAGCCCAAAGGCATGCACATTAAGCTAGTTGGCTGTTCCGAACTGCCCCAAGGTGTGAGATGTAAATGGTTGTGTGTGTGTGTTGCTATGGTCTGGCGAACTCTTCAGGGTGTACCCCGCCTTCGCCTAGTGTCGCCCAACCCTAGTAGGATTAAGCGGTTTAGCAAATGAGTGAGTGAAATACAGTTGTGTGGCAAATTGTTGTTGTTGAAAGCCCCATGAAAGCCATGATCTTCATGTCCATGAAAACTACATCCATACTGTACATAACTATATTATATGCAGGCAACTGGTATCCTCAGGATCTGGTGATGAGACCACTCGGGTGTCCACCGGGGCTGGAGTACTTAGCGCAGGTGAGATCAGGTGTGATCAATGATTGAGGGAGGTCTCACTCAAAATTTGTATTCGCATCTTCTGTAATTGTGATATGAACCACCGTGTTGCCTGACTACGTTAAATATGAGTGTGTGTGTGTGTGTGTGTGTTATCGTTATGGGGATCAGCTTGACCAGCTTCTCATTCACCAGAAAGTGGAGCTGTTTGAAGGTAAGTGATTTGAACTTGCTTTGTCAGAAGTTAAGGTATATCTTTTACACCCGAGCCTAGAACTGATCATGACAAAACTTATCCCAGTTTCTGTAGCATGAAGCTACTAGGAGCTCAAATCCTCCTGGATGGGACGCAAGCCCATCGCAGGGGTACCTACTTTCCCCAGTACTTTTACTGGTACCCATTTATTCTGCTGGGTGAACAGAAGCACCCTTCTGGTTAAAACCTTGCCCAGGGGTCTTAGCATGATGGGATTCAAACCCATGACCTCTCGATCATGAGTCCAGCACCATAACTGGCCAGAAGTTAGCATGACAAAAACAGACGAAATCCTAGAGCCCCCCACCCCCTTCCAAAATGTGTTTTCTCTTCTTGTGACTTTGACCTGCCTACCATGAGCTCGGATTTACCCAGTTACTGCTGCTGTCTTGATCTTAACAAGTTTCCACACTTGTATCTCAAACTGAAACAACTCAAAGGTCAAAAGTCATAATCGTTCGGATTTAAATTCCCGTAAGAAACGTTGTAAAGCTGTTTTATCTGTTTGTTTATCAGAAGCAACATGAGGGAGTTATCAGGAAGTCTAGCGTCAGCTTCTAATAAAAGAGAGTTTATTGCATGCATGAAGATAACCTGCTCCTGCTAGAGTGTAAACAGTTGGAAACACCTGGCTTTTATATTGGTGCGTGTGTGCGTGTGTGTGTGTGTGTGCAGAAGGATGTGCTCTAGGAATATATATATATATATATATATATATATTTACATTTACGGCATTTGGCAGACACTCACTAAGGGTTAAGGGCCTTGCTCAAGGGCCCAACAGTGGGGATTGAACCGCTAACCTTCGGATCAGTAACCCATCGCCTTAACCACTAAGCCACCACTGAAAGTACATCATGAGTGAACAGCTACACATTAAATTAAATTGATCATAAAACATTTAGTCATGACTGAACGTCACACTTACTCACCAATCCAGATGTCATATTTAGCTGCAAAGACTTATTATTGCATGCGGCACAGTGGCATAGTAGTTAGTGGTTAGCATGTCTGCCCCTCAACAGTTTCTATGTGGACTTTGCATGCTTACGTGGGTTTCCTCTGGGTACCCTAGTTTCTTCCCACAGTCCAGAGGCATGCACATTGGGCTAACTGGTTGTTGCAACTTGCCGCTAGGTGTGAGCGTGAGTGTGAATGCTTGTGTGTGTGTGTGTGTGTGTGTGTGTGTGTGTGTGTGTTGCCCGGTGATGGACTGGTGTCCAGGATGTACCCCGCCTTCGCCCAGAGTTGACTGAGATAGGCTCTAGCCTCCCTGCGACCTTAGCTGAATTGAGTGGTTTAGCAAATGAGTGAATGAATGAATGACTTATTATTGCCCCTAGTGGTCAAAAACTGTAACTACACCAAGAGCAAATTATAAAAAAAAGGCCCACTGGGGCAGGGATTAGCCTGCCCCATTCTTGGTGTCTGGGTGTATTTTTATGAGTGGGGTAAGAGCAGAGGACATTATTCACTTAATCAAAAAAAAAAATTTAATCACTGGATAGTCAGATGTGATAGCCTCACAACTTTATTTAGTTCATTGTTATTAATGTCGTCCTGCAGCTTCAGCAATGCAGTTAATGAAAACACAACTTTAATGTGCGATGAAGCTATTTTAGGCTGGGAGACCAACAACAAGTATGCGGTGAATAACCTACACGGGCAGCAGATCTTCTTCGCGGCTGAGGAGAACGGCTGCTGTAACCGGTGCTGCTTCGGAGAACTTCGCTCCTTCGTTATGCACATCCTGGACAACATGGGTCAGGAAGTGATCACGCTGACGCGACCACTACGCTGCAGTAACTGTTGCTGCCCTTGCTGTCTGCAAGAGGTACTACTGCACTTTCACATCACTACAGGGACGTCCTTGGTTATTATTTCTGCCAAGGGGGTTATGTTTTTGTCAACGTTGGTTTGTTTGGTAGGCGGTACCGTGGCATAATGGATAGCAAGTCCACCTCACAGCAAGAGGGTCCTGGGTTTGAGTCCTGGGCTCGACGAGGTTCCCTCTATTTACATGTATATTTGTATTTTAGGTTTATTTTTAAAAAATTGACTGAATTTTTTCCCCACTTTCAGCTTGAGGTGCAGTCTCCACCGGGCAGTC
This sequence comes from Neosilurus mollespiculum, assembly GCA_030014195.1. NCBI lineage: Eukaryota > Metazoa > Chordata > Actinopteri > Siluriformes > Plotosidae > Neosilurus > Neosilurus mollespiculum. The sequence goes on along the minus strand of JAQMYF010040628.1, from coordinate 4,067 downwards.
CTATCGGGTACGTGGTTCAAACATGGCACCCTTTCCTACCCAAGTTCACCATTCAAAATGAGATGAGGCAGGACGTCCTGAAGATCGTGGGACCCTTCTGCCACTTGAAGTGTTGCTCGAATGTAAATTTCGAGGTAGAGTTCTGTCGAAGGACATTTGAACCATTCGGGTTATTTTGGGGCATCTGGGACACGGTCCTCAACAGATGTGTCTTTGTCTTCGATGTGGTCAGATGTTTCTTTAGTTCCTCGCTCTCACTGTAGCTCGTAACTTGTTTGTTCGTTGCTAATTAGCTTACTTTGCTAACCTAGTGAAGCTAGCATATAGCATGCCAAACATTATCAGTGCTGGAGGAAACCTACTTGTTGTTTATTGTTTTTGGGGGTTTTTTAACCTCAGATTTTTGGCCTGGATGGAGTAACGTCCATGGGTCAGATCAGTAAACAGTGGACAGGCTTTCTACGAGAGGCTCTTACCGACGCCGACAATTTCGGTATTAAGTTCCCTCGGGACTTGGATGTAAAGATCAAGGCAGTGCTTCTTGGAGCCTGTTTCCTCATCGTGAGCATTTATTTTTATTTATACAGTAATTATGTACAATTAGTTAATTATGCTCATGATATTTCCTCCATCTGACTCTCGGCTCTGTTTGACTGGTTAGGACTTCATGTACTTTGAGCGTGGCAATTAAATATGAACAAATCTCAACAGGACTTCCTTCCTGTGTAAGTTTTCAAAATTATTATTAATTTTTTGGTGAAATTTTTACATTTATTTTTATTTATTTATTTATTTTGGTTTCGCAGCTTTTTCATTTTATTCACTCTGCTTGTTTCTCTCTTCCAGTTTCATCAGCGTGAGACGTCCACACATCAGCTCTCCATTAATACAAATACATCTTTCATCCTACATGTATTTATACCTTACACTCCAAATATTCAGTGTATCTGAATTAATATAGAGCATATTGTGTATTTATTTTGTGTTTATAAATATGACCTCTAGAGGGCACTAAAGCGCAATTGTTTATACACCGTATACACAATAATACCCGACATCTCGGATTTAAACATAAGTTTTTACTTTTTAAAGTAAAGATTAATTATTATTCAGCCCACTTTGACAAAGATTATTCCTTAATTTTCCACCCCCACCCCCCAAAATAAATAAGAAAGTAAATAAATAAATAAGTGCTACACCTTTAAACAACAAAAATACCTCCAAACATAAGTTTTGTATAGCGAACAGGTGTGTGGGAATAAATTTTAACTAGGTGTTTAAAATGTGTGATGTCATTATTTATCTTATGCATTTTTTTAAATAGCACATTGCACACATCATGGACACTTACTAAGGCAAGCTAACTTTCAGCTACACACAGCCATGGCATAAAGTAGTTCTAAAGGATACATCTCAAGACGAGAGAAAAGTAAATCACAAAATAAAACTAGAAATGCACTCCGAAAGAGCGCAGACCTCTACCAAGGTAGTGTAATCTCTTTTTTCCCCCCTATTCCACAATATTAAAAAATCCTTCAGAACCCTCCTGGATCCGGATCTGGATCATGCTAAAATCTCGTAACCTCGATGACATGTACACAAAAAGATTCAAGAATTTTATTTGTCACATGCGGTTATACACGTCCAACCTGCAGTGAAATGTTATTCTGAATCACTCCTCAGACTGTGCGTATATTTAATAAAAAGTAACCGGGCGTAGAAGGAGTTTAGCTGGTCAGCATGCGCAGGGTCAGGTCTCAGAGGGGTAGTGCTTTTACCCCTGTAGTCCATAATGGTGCACAGTCCGTGCCATAAGTGATGGGAGTCTCTGAGATAGAAGTGAGTCTCCACCCGCTCACTGTACCAATGCTTGGCTTCCCTCACGTCAAGCCGCACTTTGTAGGATATCTCCTTATACTGACTCACATCGCCGCTCCTCAGTCCCTCTATGTAGGCCGCTGTTCACTGCCTCCCAGACAGACCGGTCGACCCACGGTTTCTGGTTGGGAAAGGTCCAGATGGTGATGGAGGGAATGATCTGGCCTACCAGTGTGCTAATGAAGCTAATGGGTACATCCACAAACTCACTGACGTCGACTGAGCTGCGCCGGAGCACATCCCAGTCCACTTCATCGAGTGCGTCCTGCGGCTCAGCTTCTGATTGGGCAGACCAGCGCTTCATTTCCTTTGTTGCCAGAAGTTCCCGGGTGAGCTTTTATTTATACTCTGGGATGAGAAAGATGGCCTCGTGGACCGTCTTCCCAAAACCGGGCTGCAGCACTGCCTTGTTCCCCTGGAAACTATTATATACTGATTCGTTTGCTACGTACAATCACACACACCCACAGTTGCATCCATTCATTGTTAAACTGTACAGTTTATTCATCAAGGTCATGTGGAAGCTGGAGCCAATCCCAGAGGACTTCAGGTAAGAGGCAGGGTTACACACCGAACAGGTCCCAGTTTATTACAGGATTAACATAGATACAACATTCACATTCACACCTGGGGTGAATTAAAGTGTTGACCTAATGTGTATGTGCTTTGAGAGGAAACCAAAGTACTCTGAAGAAACCCACACGTGCACAGGGAGAACAAGCTCCAGATAGAAAGACTCTTGGCTGAGGTTCGAACCCTGAACCTTCTCTCTGTGTAAGGTGACCGTGATAAGACTGAGACACCCATACAGCGTCATTATTAAAATATTCTTAAAATAATTATTATAAATATGATTAAAGTGACCTTATTCCCATCACTGGACTGGCAGCAAACCCTCAAAGTCAGGGCAAACTCATCACTGCTCTTAACTTTTAAACGTTTATGTAAAATTTATGTAAAGTTTTATCACTTCCACTTATGTAGCACTTTGTACTGTGAGCTGAAGTCAAGTCAGACGTCTTCAAACAAATTACCAACGCAATAATGTGTAAACAAATTCAAATTAATTTTACACTGAGAATTCTTTATTTGGGGGGCAGTGGTGGCCCAGTGGTAGGGTGTTGGATTACTGATCCCAAGGTCGGGGGTTCAAGCCCCACCATCACCGAGTTGTCACTGCTGTCCCCCCAGTGCAGCTAACTGGGTTATCAAAGGCCGGCCGTGTCTCTCACTGTCTGTGGTGAGAGGCATGTAAAAGAACCATTGCTGATTTTCGTCAAGAGTAGGCTGCATAGCCGTCAGTGTGTTTCTGCCCTGCGATGGCCTGGCGAGTTGTTAAGGGTTTAATCTGTCCTCACCCAGAGTCGGTGGAGATGGGCGCCAGCTTCCCTGTGACTCTAATTAGGATTAAGCGGTTCGGAAAATGAATGAATGAATGAATTCTTCATTTGAATCTTTACTCCCGAAACCCGTGACTCATGTCTTTGAGTGTTCCTCAAACCTGCGTCTACTTGCAGACCAATTTCAAAAATCAAAATAAATATTGTGTATGATGTCATTATGCAAATAATGTATATTAAGTGGAAGAAGTCCAATAACAGAGTTCTTTTAAAAATGTTCTGTATTTACAGCCGTCATTTTCAAGGCGGCCCTGCGATGGACTGGCGAGCTCTTCAGGGTGTCCCCTGTTCTTACCCGCAGTCGGCTGAGATAGGCTCCAGCCTCCCTGCAACCCTAGTAGGATTAAGTGGTTAGGCTTTACTGTTTGGAGTCTGCTTGTTCTCCCTGAGCTTGCATGGGCCTCCTTTCTTTTAAAAACCTTTGTTTTAAAGACTTTTACGAAATGGGCGTGTCCAAGAAATAGTTTAGAGTCGGTCATCCATGAAGTCGCCTTTCGGAACATTTGCATTTTTTAAATTTTTGGTTTTGAAACAACATGAACACTCAGCAACAATCTCAGGGGGAAAAGTTTAATTCTAGCTTTTACTGATTTATGTAGATTTTACACACAACCAACACCGAATGAAACAGTGTTCGACTCTGATATCAGTGATTAAACATCATCACTTCATTTCAAAGCTTTTTAAACAGAAATAAAATAATTCCCATCTTCAGAACTAAATATCTGACTTCAGTTCATTTCCTTCAGTGAATGAAGTTTAATGGAAATGATGAAATGATGAAAGGGC
>JAQMYF010040627.1:0-10507 GCA_030014195.1 Neosilurus mollespiculum | reverse complement strand
CCTGATAGGGCGGGACGGTATCCACCCCACTCGGGAAGGTGCCGCTCTCATTTCTTGTAGCATAGCACATAGTCTAATAACAGGACTACCGCGCTCTACTACGATTCTCACATTCCATCATGATTGGTGTCAAATCATAATACATCGTAATAATCGCTACAAAATTTTTGATAGTCAAAAATGTTGCCACAATCAGTGCGATCATCATGAGCCTACTAAGTTCCTGTAAAAGCATCACGAATCCACCAGGTTCCCTCAAGATCATCATGATTCGGTCCCATGAGCCCCACACTCCCCCCACAATTCTCTCAAATTGTGGGGATTGCGGACATCATGCCCCAGTGTAAACCCAGGGTTAGTTTTATATGCCTTATTGGGATTCCTGTGGTGGGCACACGTGGACACAGGATGGACACGGGACAACCATCCAAGCCATATTATGACTATGGTGTTCAGATCAGTAGCTCCACTAAAAAGTTTGTTTTTACACTGCAATATGCAAAAATAAAATAAGAAATAAGAAATATAAATAAGAAATATCGTATTGAGTATTTACTATTATCACTTTTTAAATCTCTAAATATTATTATTATTAATAATAATAATAATAATAATAATAATATCATTATCATCATTATTATTTTAGATGAATGTTCTTCTGAAGGAGAAACATTTAGTACATTTGCAGATAATTTTATTAAATTGCACAAAAGAGCCCTGAAGACATTTTGATTACAACATACAGAGAGCGAGATTAAAAAGTAACAGCATTCAAATTAGTGACACACACACACACACACACACACACACACACACACACACACACATATACACACACATCACCATCACTCACTCATATGTCAGTTTTCCCCAAACTATTGCCAAAAAGTTGAAAGCACAGAGTTCTGTAGAATGTGTCTGAGTGCTAGAGGATTGAATTTCACATTCACTGGTAATAACATGTTGCAACATGGTGCTGCCTCTGTGATGAAAGTAAAATCCATGAAAGCATGGTTTTACCAAGTTTGAAGCGGAATACAGTTCAGAATCCTGCACAGAGCACTGACATCAACCCCAATGAACACATCAGGCCACCTAGCACCATGGGTGGAAATTTCATTTCACTACTGGGGGACAATAAACGGAAAACATTCTCAAGCGCAATTCCTGTGGGGGACGTAAAAGATGCATCCAAATATGCTCTTCCACAAAAATCTTTATAGAGGAAGCTTTTATGACTGTTATTCATATTCATTCATTTGCCGAACCATTTCATCCTACAGGGGTTGCAGGGAGACTGAAGCCTATCTTAGCCGACACCAGGCGAATGTGGGGTACACACTGAACAGCTCACCAGTCAGTCACAGGGCCAGCACACACACAACAATACACACTCACACTCACACCTAGGGGCAATTTGGAACAACCAATTAGCCTAATGTGCATGTCTGTAGACTGTGGGAGGAAACCAGAGCACCTGGTGGAAACTCACACAAACACAGAAAGAGCGTGCAAAACACACACTCGAACCCAGGATCTGCTTGCTGTGAGGCGGAGATGATAATCACTATGCCACTGTGTAATAGTTTATGCCTTTTACATAAATATAAGCATGGTGGCGCAGTGGTTTGCACGTCTGCCTCACAGCAAGAAAGCCTGGGTTAGATTGCCGGGCTCGGGAGTTTCTGTGTGAAGTTTGCATATTCTCCTCTGGGTACTCCGGTTTTCTCCCACAGTCCAGCAACATGCACAGTAGGCTAAGTGGCTGTTCCAAATAACTCCTAGGTGAGAGTAAAAATAGCTGTATGTGTGCTGGCCCTGCAATGGCCTGGTGAGCTGTTCAGGGTGTACCAGCTGAGATGAGTGCCAGCCTCCCTGTGAGCCTAATTATTATTAATCAGCTTAGAAAATAAATGAATGATTGGATAAATATATATATAACTATTACAAGTGCTATGTTAACTTGATTAGCAAAATAAAATCATGATGTAAATCACTTCATTTATTTCTTATGAAAATGTAATCAAATTACCTTTAATATTACTGGGGCTTATATGGAACATGCAGGTTATTCACAGTAATCAGAGGAAAGTAAAGGAGTTAATGCTTTTGATTTAACTGAAGAAGCAGTTCTCTGATGTTTGGTGTGTAAACCGTGAGGTACTGAAGGTTACAAGTATAAATGTGTGTTATTCTGCTGAGAGGTAAAAGTAAAAAACCCCAAACATAGTTATCATATTTGCTGTTTTAAATAAACTTTAGCTAAGTAGCTACGAATTCAACCACAGCTGATCCTTAAAGCACTCGTACCAGGCTAATGTTTTTTCATAACAGTATTACCCACAATTCTTATACGTTTTACTATGTCTACCTTAAGTTATTTATCTACCTGTCACTCTAGCTATCTGTCTGTCTGACTATCTATCTATCTATCTGTCTGTCTGTCTGTCTATCTATCTATCTATCTATCTATCTATCTATCTATCTATCTATCTATCTATCTATCTATCTATCTATCTAATGTGTATGGAATTGAGGCTGACAGTAGAATAAACCACTGTGAGGCAGAGGGAGTTGAAAGCGTTCAAAATTCAAAAATATGTTTTATTATTATTACTGTTATTTATAATATGAATAAATCCTCTCAGTACATATTATTGCATTATTTAAATGTAATAAATGATATATCGATAGAGAAAACCCCCAGGGAGGCCTCCTCCCAGGCCTCGGTCATGTTGGTGTGTCTAAATGAGCAAATTCTCACAAGTTACACATCATCCAAAATCTAGTGAAAAGCTTTCCCATGAAGAGTTGAGCTTATTATAAAAGCAAGTCTAGAGTGAGATGTTTATAAGAACATATGAATGTGATGCTCTGTTATGCTCACACACAAACATTCGGCTATATTGCATATATAATAATAGGGTTTATTTATTTATTTATTTTTTTAAAGGCAAACAATACCAGTGCTGACTTGCACTTTAATCTGCTATAAGTTCTGTGAATGTAGAGATGAAGGCCAGGTGGCTGTGTGCACCTACTGCCATCATCCTGTAAATGCCCTCATCATCCATCACTCTTATCCTGCATGCTTAATCCTATTACAGTCACAGGAAGGCTGCAGCATATCTCAGACAACTCTGGGTGAAGGTGGGGTACACCCTGAACAGCTCGCAGAGCATCGCAGGGCCAACACACACACACACACACACACACACACACAACCACTTAGCTTAATGTGCATGTCTTTAGACTGTAGGAGGAAACTGGAGAACCTGGAGGAAACCAACACCTGCATAGGGAGACCATGCAAACTCCACACAGTAACTCGAACCCAGGACCTTCTTGCTGTGCTGGGGACATAATAACCACTATGCCCTTACTCTCAGTCACATTTGTTTTTTTTTTTACTGGATTTCTGCCATCAAAGCCTGCTGCTGTACCTTGTGTACCTTACTGTTAAATTGGTGCATGAGATTACATACAGCCTGTTTGCTTGCCTTGCCAGATGTTTTGCTGTTGAGGGAACTGCAACAAGTGCTTTTGGAACCAGGAAACACTATGCAAGCATAGTCTGCATTATTATCTAGCTGTAAATAGCTAGGTTGCTAATGGAGCTATTTTCAGCAGCCAGATACCATAATAATTGCAACAGTTGCTTACAAAAGAATAGTGTCTAAATTTGGTAAACCCAAGGGCAAAAAAGTTTTTGTACCACTCAAAGATGGAAATCGAACCAGATAGCAGTATTACATTAAAGAAGTTTAATTTATTTATTTATATTTTCATGTGTAATTCTGGTTATTTGTCTGTGCTTTTATGCCAGACTACATCTTTCTTTCTATCACTGAAAAATGTCACACATACTATGTGGAATTACAGTGGTGCTTGAGAGTTTGTGAACCCTTTCAAATTTCTTTATTTCTTCATAAATATGATTTAAAATATTATCACATTTCCACACCTAAGTCCTAAATGTGTATAAAAAGAACCCAATCAAACAAATGAGACAAACATATTACATTTAATCATTTATTAATTGATGAAAATGATCCAATATTACATATCTGTGAGGTGCAAAAGTATGTAAACATTGATATCAACCCCCCTTGTGCAGTATTAACTGTAAATAAAGGTTTGTGGTAACTGTTGATCAGTCCTGCACTTCTTTAACCATTCTTTGGTAAAGGACTTTCATTGTGTTGCTACATGACCCACCTTCTCCTGGGATTCATTTCACAGACCGGTGTTTTGATATTTTCTTTTAGAATTCACTGGTATAGATCAGAATTCATTGTACCATCAATGATGACAAAATGTCCTGGCCCAGATGCAGCAAAACAAGCCTGTCCCAAACTACGATACTACTACCACCATATTTTATAGATGAGATTAAGGTTGTTATGTTGAAATCCAGTGTTTTTCTTTCTCCACACATACCAACTCTCAAAAAAGTTCACAATTCACCCCCCCCCCCCAGAATAATATAAAATTTTCTAGCAATAACATAAAATTACTGAAAAGTGTATTTTAGTTCCCCTTTAAATGTCATCCTGTTCCAAAATCTACACTCCCACAGGTTTTTATCAATGAAATGTTTCAGCACTATACAGTGTATTCAACATTAAATGTATTTAGTAAGATGTTGGACCTACATGAGCCACTACAACAGAAACACATAACATTCACTCACTTGCTTCCAATAATTATGTTATCCTGGTGAGGGTCACAGTGGATCAGCTGCCTATTCCAGAAACACTGGGTGTTAGGTAGGAATATGTCCTGGATGGGATGCCAGCTGAACGGTACCTTGCACAAACATACATTTACTTACTCTTTCTTAAATAGGAGCAATTTACTTACCAATCCACTTACTGGCATGGGAGGAATCTCACACAAGGTACAAGATACAAGATATCTTTATTGTCATTGCAGTTATAAAGACACACCATCTGGAATAAGCCTGTAGAAGCAAAGTAAATAATGAAATTGGGAAGTAAATAATATGGTACAAAAACAGCAATAGGATCAATAAATGATGTCGGATTAAAGTATGTACAAACAGTAAAAATCAGATAATTTAGGACTATCAGTATCGGGATTATAGCACATTACAGCTAATCGTACAGTATATGGAAACAGCGGAGAATAAATAATAAATTATACATAAATAAATAATAAATAAATGTGTGTGGGGTGGAAAGTGAAACTTATGTTAAAATATATTTATGTTATAAAAATTTAACAAGTTGTTCTTTTTCTGTTAAATACTAAGGTACTGGATGAATGTGCTTCGAAAATAAAGACCTTGAAAATAGTGTGATTAGAATAATGATGACTGTAATACAGTCGGAGGCATGACTAAACCACATGAACTTCTGAGTTCACATGAAATTCCCAAAACACATTACAAACACATCTTCCTTTTCCAATAATGGAGCTTAATCATATCCCTACAACTCGACTAACATAGTTTACCAGAAAGAAAATGACAAAAACATTTTTTTTCTCAGCCAGGGCCAAGGGAAGTCATTTTTGTTACCACCATCAAGTCAGCACTTTACACCCTTTAACAAAACACTGCTCCTACACATTAATCTGAGAAGTCTTAATAACTTCTGCTTAGCGTTATAAAAACTTAATTATAACGTTATAATAACATCATTCTTGATACTGCTGAAACATTTGTGCATGTTTGCGTTCCTTTACAGAGTAACTGTTTTCATAGTGCTGTGTAATATAGTGCTAAATATGGAGCAGTGATAATCAGGAATATTGTTCCAGAAACTTTATTTTTTCCAGGAAGAGAGAAAGAAAAGCAGAAAAAAAACCCCCATCAAATATAAGAATCTATATGGAGTTCGTTAGAACATACAGACTTAGTTTATTGGAATACACAGACAGGCTCAGATCGGGAACCTTCTGCTTTTAGAAAACTTCTGATTCCAGTCTAGATGAACTTTGTTGAACTTCTAGTAAAACAGAAGCTGATTGCGAAATCCCTAATGTTATTATTCTGGCCTTTAGCAAAAAGGGTTATACCATTTTTTATTTTTTTTTTTGGCTGTTTGTTTTCTTTTAGGGTGCCCCCTCCTGTTATACAAATACTAGGTCATAAAGAAACTTTCAATCATAGTTTCAACAGGCTGTGTGAAGGCAAACAGACTATCACCCTTTCGTGAATATGAACAGTCAGTTTTTTGTTTTTAGGAAAATATAATATGCAAATCATTCTGGACTTCTTGCCGTTCTCAGTGCAGTAAGAATTTGGGATTTCTTTACATACTTTCTGCACAGAATCATAAATTAAACTTAAACCTTTTTATTTTTTTTTATTTTTTAAATACAGTTAAAATAAAATGTTGGTCAACAACAGCAACCATTTTAAACCTGAAAGTTAGTCATAACCTACTGATATTCCTACATATTGACAACTTATACTGCATGCAATTAATTCAGATATTCAATGGGTTGGGAAAATAATGACCCTTCAAAATATTCTTTCTATACTTGTACTGTACTTTAAAATGATTAATAGCTCTGAATTTCAAAACTTATAAACCAGGATGTACAACAGAGAGAAAGAAAACCATATTGAACCTGAGAAAAGATGGAAATCGATCACCGCACAAGCAGCTTGGACACAATCTATTACTTAAATTTTTCTTTTTTTTTTTTAAATTTATGTTAACCGGGTCTTAAATCAGTTGAATAACATCAGACAAATTGAATGTTGCCCAAGTTCCTGTTTTCCCAAATTCTGAGTTAAATGCATGTCTGATGGCACTTTCATTGCAAACTGAGAACATCAAAGTTATGGATACATGGATTGCATTACAACTATCAAAAGAAAGGGAAAAAAAATGAGCGTAATAAGGGCAACAAGTGTTTACAACAGCTTCTATACAGTACCAGTCACTAGTCTGGAAACACATACTCATTCTGACGGAATTAGAAGCTGTGTCCAACTAGTACACAACAGTTTGGAACATCATGAAATGGATAAAAATCATTGTTCCAACAATCAGACATGGAACAGACAGCCAAAATAAAACAGCAATTGATGAGAAACATCATGTGAGTTGTAAAGAAACACCCAAAAAGGAATGAAAGTATTACAATAAATTTTGCAAAGTAAACTTTTGTCAGCATTTAGAATCAGAAGGGCAAAAAGAAATATTAGGAAGAGCCACTCAACTTCTGAAACCAAGATTAACCTTTTGCTTTTCACGCTCAATGGCCAAGCACAGTGGAGGAAGGGATATGCTTTGGGCTTGCATGGCTGCTTCTGGAACCGGCTCATTAATCTTTATTGATGACGGAACTCATGGTGTGAGCAACAAAATAAATTCACAGGTCTACAGAAACATCCTGTCTGGCAGTTAACAGAGAAATGTATCCAGTCTAATTGAGAGGAACACCATCACGCATCAAGACAATGACCCAAAGCAAACTGCCAACAACAAAGGACAAAGTGGAAGATTTCATATTGACCAAGGTAATCACATTAAATTTTAACATAATCGAGCACCTAGTTCACTGAAGAGTGAAACTACAGCTGTGCTACCAGCCTGGACAAACATCAGAAAAACAAGAATGCAACAGTTTTGTGATGTCACTGGGTTGCTGGCTTGATGTGGTTATTCCAAGGAAGGGGTAAGAAACCATATATTACATGTTACTTGTCTGCTCCTGTACATTTGCTCATCTGAGAATGATATGGTCTGAAACCAAAGGGCGATGTTCTACGTTGCTTGTCCAATCTTGTCTATAGTCTTGCTGTTCCATTAGTTTTGGATGGGACTGTATCATTCTGACAACTATATTTAAACTTTCTTTTCGAATTTGTAGGGAATTGCCTCTGTTTTAATTGATTAATGTTGTGGGGAGCTATAGGAAGCCTGTAGTAGGAGCATAGCAATGGGATAATAGAGCAGAATTCAAAAACAAGGTAAGCAAATTTATTCTGGATCAGTTGTAGGAGTTCCAAGACCTTAAAGGTGAATCTGAACCCATATGCAATGTCTGGTTAGCAAATTGGGGAGAGAATTAAGTTCGCTTACCAGAACACAAATACCCGGGGGAGTAATAATAGCTTGTTTGCTGTAAATCAACTCCCTCATTGTGTAGTAATGCTGGAAAGCTACTGAACACTGTTGATAATACAGAATGTTCTTATAAAGGGCCACATGGAGTTGGGCTGTTTTAAGAGGGAGGGGATTGGGACACATTGTTCAGTTCCTCTGAGTTAACAGAGTTGGAGGCCGTCCAGAATTTCCAGTTAGTAACTGGTTACTTTAAGGAAGAAAGGGAAAAGGAAAATGTGGAGCTGGCCTCAGGAAGGGGGGAGATGGGGGTCAGTTAGGTAGAAGCATTTGACGACAGTGAAAAATGTCACTCTGACATTAGAAACAGAACATGTTTCAGTACATTGCTGCTGTAGTTTCAGATAGATGTGATACTAATAATATGAAAGAGTAACTGATACTATTTATAGAAATTTATAGAATACTGATTATAGAAACATTTGCCAGGGGCAAAAATATTATCTGTCATAGTGTAGCACTATATTAGCAGTATTCGCTAAATGCTAATAAAGCCAAAATTAACAATTCCCTACAATATTAAAAAAAAAAAAATCCCATTTAAACCAATAAAGTATAACTTTTAAAGTGCAGACGGTGGTGCCGTGGTTAGCACGCCTGCCTCACAGTAAAAAGGTCCTGGGTTTGAGTCCTGGATTAGGGTGTATCTGTGTAAAGTTTACATACTCTCACTGTGCTTGCATGGGTCTCCTCCGGGTACTCCGGTTTTCTGAACAGAGTTCACTGAGTGAGTGAATGTGTGACTTGTGGCAATTGTTTGCAATATGTAAAGGTACAGTGTGTAAGCTTTAGCAGCAACTAGTGGTGAAGTTCCCAAATGCAACTAACTTAAATTTCACTTCTGACCCCTCCCCTTGAAGCTGATGTGGTTCGGGGCTCCTGTAGAACCATGATGGTGAAAATGGCGGCCTCCATGATAGGGGACCCGGTCCTCTTGTAGATATAAAAAGCTTATTCTAATGTTTTGAAAAGTCAATGAATTATAGTGATTAAAGATAAATGAAAACATATTTATTGATGATAGGCAAAGCAGCAACAGCCTTTGGCAGACTCACAAAGAGAGTAAGGAACAACAAGCTAACAATGAAAACAAAGCTACTTTTTTACCACACGTGTCCTGTAGGCTCAGAAACATGGACTACATATGCCAGGCATGAGAAAAAACTCAACATATAACACCAATGCTGCAAAATACTCAGTAAAAATAACAAGCTAACATTCCATCTATCCAGGCTCTCCTTGAGAAAAGAAGGTTGCAGTGGCTCAGCCATCTTTACTGCATGAACACCAACTGCATTCCTAGGCAGAACACCAACTGCATTCCTAGGCAGATCCTCTTCGGAGAACTAGCCACTGGAGACCACAAGGGGCAGACCACGGCTGCAATTCAGAGATGCTAGCAAGGCAACAACGAACTCGTTTGTCTTCAATTGAGGGATGCCAGATCTGAGGAAATCTACCAGACAAGACGACAAAGGTACAAACAGTCAAACCGCCAAAACTGACTAGCATTTGTTGTCGATGCACTCTCGGATTGAACATTGGGTGGATAAGCCATGATAGAAGCTGTCAGTCCAAATGACAATAGAAAAGCTGCTTTAGACTATCTGTGAAGACACAGAGAGCCAGAGACTTCATTTCTGATGATAGATCCTTCAAAATGTTCCACACTGTAAACTTTAAGCAAAATGTAGTACTAGGAAAATATTCTGAAAGCTGAGAATTCCATCAGAATTCCAGTAATAAAGAACTGTTGTGCGAGAAGGAAGAAGTTTCTGAGATGATAACTCTCCCAGAGCAGTTTAAGTTACACCACTTCCTTATAGTAATTACTGCAATCAGGTTCGAGTAATAAACTGATCAGGCTACATTGCGTAGTTAATTATTCACAGCAAGGAGCCTCATCTTTCATCTCAGACGATTCTCTGTGCTCTGTACCTGTAATGCATACATCATTTGCTTTCAGCGTAGCTTGTCTCATTTCAGTTGAAACACCACTGAAGAGAACAGCAGACACGTGACCAGATATCACAATTGTCACAGTGTATCACTTCCTTCTTCGTAAGAGAATGACTTTGACTAAAAGGAGTGCAGTGTATGAATGAGGTTATAACCAAGTTCCCCAATCATTAGCATAGTTTCCATTTACCTGTTTTTATGCAAATTTGAAATTTATGAATAAAAAAAGCACAAAGTTGTAAATTCCAATAAATACCTAAATATTAAAACTTTATTCTTGGAAGAGATGAGTCTCAAATCCTGTATTAATAAAAAGTGATGGAGAATCATGATGGAAACAGTGATGGGATTATATTATTATTATTATTATTATTGTTATTATTATTATTATTATTATTATTCATTCATTCATTCATTTTCTGAACAGCTTATTCCTAATTAGG
>JAQMYF010040626.1:0-10507 GCA_030014195.1 Neosilurus mollespiculum | reverse complement strand
CGGGATGAAATTGTAGTACTGTTATTTTTTCCCACATACAATATATTTAGCTCTACTTCGACGTATCGAGCACTGTTATACGGAAAATCGACTCAAGATCTTATATATATATATATATATATATCATTCAAAAATTACATTTACGAAACCTTAAATTTTTTCTGGTGTTTTTGGTATTTTCAGTGTTTTTGTTAATTAGCCATACTTTTGCCTCAATATACTTGTCTGAATGATTTTTTTGTTTGTTTTTTTTGGTTCTCATAGCCTACAATAGTATTGTTCAAAACATGTTCACCAAAAATTATAGAGTCATTTTTTTACTTCTTTTTATTAGGAGCCCTTTAAGACAAAAGTGCACACTGCTTTATGTTTAATTTTAATAAAAGGAATCAACTAATGTGATGCAAAAAAAAGCAAGTTCCATGCGCGTGTGCGTGTTTGTATGTGCATATTTTCATAGGCAAGTCAACACTTTAAAAAACTGGGGAGGAGCACAGACCTCTCTTCAAGGTGGTGAATGCTCTCTTACAGTCCACACAATAGGAATCCTTGCACTCTGCTGGTGAGGTCAGTTAGGGGTGCAGCGATGGTTGAAAAATTGGGGATAAATCGCTGGTATCACCCAATACCACTATGGTATCTACTTATGGTCGTATGTCTCCATTTCCAGCTAGGTATCTCAGATAAATTGTTTCAGCCTTGGCACACACATTTCTGGACATTCAGGGTCAGCTCAGCCTCTTGGATTCTGAAAGTGATGTCTGACGAGGACTGGCTGAAGATGACCACATCATCCAGGTAAGCAGTGCAGCAGTCATCGCAGCCCTCCAGGACCCAGACCATCAACCACTGAAATGTTGCTGGGGCTCCATGAAGGTCAAACAGCATTATGGTGAACTGCAAAAGCCCCACAGGTGTCTTGAAGGCAGTGTACTCCCTTGACTTCTCCTCCAGTGGCAACTGTAATTAACCTTTACAAAGGTCCAGCGTTGTGATGTAACAGCCCTGGCCAATCCACTCCAGCAGGTCATCTACCCGAGGCATGGGACACGCATCAAATTGCGAAACAGCATCGAGCTTCCTAAAGTCCATGCATATACAGAGGGAGCCATCCTTTTTCGGGACCACAACAATCAGACTACTCCATTCGCTATTGGATGGTTCTATGACACCCAGCTCTTCCATGAATTGCACCTCAGCTCTCAGTCCAGACATGAGAATTCTTGGCACCCTGTAAGGTCGCTGCCGAATTGTGGTAGAGTCTTTGAGATGGATCTTTTGCTCTATTACTCCAGTGCGGCTAGGTTTAGCTTGAAACAATGTGACAAAATTGTCAAAAACCTCAAGAAGCTCACATTTAAAGTCTTCCACCAAATGCTTTATTGACAGACTCACTTCTCTCATCTGCTGCAATGCCTTCAGATCATCCCATCAGCTTCATCTGCCGCTACTTTCCGCACCGTCATTACTTTGGCTTCCTTTATCTCCCTCTCTGTCGTCTCCATCTTTATTGTGTCAGGCTTAATCATCTCTTTCCAATCCTTCATCAAATTGACGTGGAACACCTGGGTGGCTTTGCCCTTGTCAGGGTGGTGAAACTCATAAATTACTGGACCCATTTTCCTGGTGATGATGTAAGGGACTTGCCATTTAGCAAGGAGCTTGCTGGTTCTGGTGGGAACAACAGTAAGACCTTCTGACCCGGCTGGTATTCACAGTGTCTGGCATACTGGTCAAACCAGAGCTTTTGTGCCTTCTGCACCTTATGCAAGTTCTCTGCAGCCTCCTCTTGATATTGGTCCCTCATTCGCAGAACAAACTGCACAATAACCACCCTCTGGGGAAGTGACTAGTAGTCCCTCCTAGGCCTTATTCAGCACGTCCAAAGAGCCCTGGACCTGCCACCCATAGACCAGCTTGAATGAGGAGAAACTCACTGATTGGGGCACTTATATGTAGGCAAATAAAAGGAAGGGCAGCCATTTGACCCAATATTTTCAGTAGCTGAGACCAACTTCCTTAGTATTGTCTGGAGGGTGTAGTTAAATCTTTCCATGAGCCCATCCTTCTGTGGGTGGTAGGGACTGGTCCAGCTTACTCTGATGCCCAGTTGCCAGAGGAGTTGCTGCATCAGCCATGACATGAGGATCGTCCCATGGTCGGTTAAAATTTCCTTGGGGAACTCAACCCAGGAGAACAGCTGGACAAGTGTGCTGATGACCTTTGGAGTTGTGATTGAACAGAATTGAAAGGCCTCTGAATAGCAGGGAGTGTAATCACAGATGAATATGAATCTGTACCTGGCACTGCTCTTCTCGAGGAGTCCCACCACATTCATGGCAACGTGTTGGAAGGTGGTGAAGATCATGATAATGGATTCAGAGGCACTCTTTCAGCCCTAGGGACAGCACCTTTTTTTTGACACACTGAACAGGAGGTACAATAGGCAAGCACATCAGTTTACATTGAGGGCCAAAATAATCTGGAACACAACCTAAGGTAAGTTTTTGTTGGGCCAAATGATCAGCCCTAGGAAGAGCAAGGTGAAGAATTAGGGGTTGACATGTTGTAGGAACCACTAGATGTTTGACATTTTCCCCACAATGTACAAAAGCCCATTTTCAACGAACACCTGTTCCCCATCTTGCCCGTTTTGCTCCACCATCTTTTGCATTTGCTTTTTCAAACAAAGATTTCAATGACATATCAGCATACTGTAAATCCCCAATTTTTTCTGTAACCTCCCACAAACCCTCAGTATCAAAGCCTATTGGTTCAGGTTTAACATTAGCTATGTATGTAAAAAAAACCATCTGCACTGTTTTGTTGCTCTTTCTAAGTCAGTTACTAAGCAATTTGAGTGACTGGTGTTAAAGCGTAAACTCTCAGCAAGTTTCTCTCAACCAAAAAAAATTCAAAATTAAAAATTTAGCAGAAACTCACCACCTCACGTCTATGAAAAACAAATTTACTTTTTCCCACCTGCCAAACTCAATGGTATTCAATAGCATTGTTATCGCTGATAAGCCTTGTATGGCCTCTCTCCTCAACTATCACTTTGTTAACTCAGCAAAATTCTACACTACTCCAAATCCTGTTATAACCTCCTCTCTTATCCAGCCCCCATCCACAAATACTGGTTTCTCCTTCAAATCTCTCTCTATCTCAGAAGTACATGACTAACTCACCAAACTGTATGTCATTAAATCTGCTGGCTTTGATGGACTTGATCCAATATTCTTAAAAGCATCTGCTAATATTATTGCTGTTCTCATCACTCCAATATTTAACATGTCTCTGTAGACAAGTCAGACCAGCACAAGTCCGTACTTCCCGGGAGAACCCCGGGTACTTTTGTCAGAGATACTCAATATTTAAAGGGAAAATTAGAACTAAGCATTCCTTTGATATTGCTAAAGGTTTAAAGGAGTCTAAATTATTAGTATGGGAATATGGTTCTGCCACTGAATTTGGATGCTTATATATATGGTATCATTAAATCGTCGCCCCTACCCCTCCAGATGACACATGGGATACTGACCTAATATTGCGTAAACTGGAATACTAAGCCGAGAGAAACTGTCGGACAGCAAGGAGCATGATAACAAAAGAAGAATGAAAATATATACTATTAGTCTAAATTGTTTGAATAGCAGGAAACGCCAATAAGCAGAAATAACTGCAGGAGACTTATCACCAGGAGAGACAACCTTGAAGAATAACTCCGTGACAAAGCAGCCTGTGACAAATATGAGTCTGGGTATTTAATATTGCTGAAGACGACAAAAAGTGGGCAAAAGTACAATTGACACCATGTCCGGACAAACACCTCTAGACATATTAAAAGCCCAAGTGTCGCACATAAAGAATCAAATTGAAATCGGATAAATGGACGAAGGACTTAAAAAAGCAGCGGCCCAAAGGTAGTACATTCGATAAAGTACTGTGTGAGCAGATGCGGATCCTTGTAGAGAATTATAAGCCCAAAGATTCTAGGAAGAAAGGGCAGGATAAAAGAACAGTAGAACTGATGCTTATAGATGAATTCAGATTGGCGGGAGAGCGACAGAGAGAAAGTGAGCGCATCTAGACCGAAAAAAAAGAGAAAAATGAGGAGATTAAAATAATGGTGGAGCCCAGCGCACCACCACCCTACCCAATAAATCTGGGAAGAAAGGCTGAAATTGACCTCACACTATGGGATGGGGGGATATACTCAGTTTTGAAGGGGGAGCTCATTTTCAATTATAAAAAAGAGGAAGACATGCTACAGGAAGATGGAAGCCCAGGCAGAGAGGGATCAGGATTGCAGGAAAAGGAGAGAGATAAACAGTTATGGGAGGAAGTAATAAAGTCTAGACAGAGGTCTGTTAATGAGTTGAGCAAAGTGTTTGATTTGAGCTAGAGCGAGATACTCAGTATGAGAGAAGAGATGAGACTGGACAGGCAGTATTAGATGCTTATGCTGGTAGGATAGGGTGTCCAGAACACAGAGGAGATAGACCGCTACAGGTGTGGGCCCGGCAGGGTGGCCCAGTCAGACATGATGGCGATTGGTAAGTTCACCCAGACCGAAAGAAGGGTGACCACTAAGATTAATATAGAGAGAAGAAGATACAGAGCTAGAGAGGAGACAAGATTCACAGAAAGAACAGCAGAAGAGGGTAAGGATGCCTTCACCCAGGACAGCAGCCTTAGCATTACAGGAAAGGTTAGTTATATATGGGTTTGTAGACAAGTGTCAGAGAAGGGAGCGAAAGGAGGTAGGAGAAGGGACATCAGGAGCAAGCCTGGAGTGTGAGAAGGAGTTTAATTATGAGAAAGGAACAGAAGAATTAGAAGGTAGGCCAGAGGACACTGAGCCTAGTGGAGGTGGAGGTCGATGGAATGAAGTGCAGGGCACTCATGGACTCTGGCTCTCAGATAACCAGTATTCTAACAAATACTGGCGCAACCACCCCACCCTTAAGAAACAAAAGCTACAGCCCTCTACAATACCCATAGATGGTGCAGCTGATCAGAGTGTAGCTTACCATGGCGTTCTCCATATAAACTTGAAAGTGGGCAGGAATGTGCCTGCTTTTGTTGTCACTGATTCTGAGTACCGCTCCTCTGTCCCTCTGCTGGTAGGAACCAACGTTCTCCGTGCTTCCAAAAACAATCTCCAAGCAACCTATGGCCGCCAGTTCCTCCAACAGGTTAAGCAGAGCCATCCAGAGTGGTACACTTCTCTATTGGAAATTCCGAACCTAATAATGTGGATGACATGGTGGGTCCTGCTGTGTACACTGGTCATAAAATTCGCATTCCTGGGGGAAAAGAAATGGATTTAGTGTGCAAGATCAAAGCTGGCCTGCAAAGAAAGACTTATGCTGCACTGTTTGAGGGTCACTCCTCTCCAAGGCCCCCACAAGACTTCTTAGTTGCCAAAGTCCTTGTCGATGTAAAGGGAGGATGTGCACCTGTCAGAGTGATGAACCTTTCTTAGCATGTGGTAACTATCAAACCTCACACACATCTGGCCAATGCCTCCCTGGTGGAATGTGTCATAGACTTTTCTGACAAGATGCAGGGCAAATGTCAAAATGACAGGGGCAAAGAGACATGCCTGAGTCTGGACCAGGTTGTGGCAAGTTGTGGGGTGGACTTAAGCAGAGCCGCACTCGAGAACGAGCAAAAGCGCTCTCTCCTTAAAGAGCTTGTGGAAAGGAACATAGGTGTGTTCTCCCAGCATCCATTGGATTATAGCCACACAAAGACTGTGCAACACGAAATTCCCGCTGATTGCCCTTTCGGCTCCCATATCGCAAAATTCCCCAATCACAGTGGAAAGACATGAGGAAGCTGTTGATGGACATGGAGGCGATAAGAGTCATTATGCCCAGTAAGAGTCCATATGCTTCGCCTGTAGTGGTCATCACCAAGAAAAGACGGATCAATAAGGTTGTGTATCAACTACCGGAAGTTAAACTCCTGCAGTACAAGGGATGCCAACCCACTGCCTAGAATAGAGGAGGCCCTGGAAGCTCTTGGACAGATTCTTCTTTACGCTCGACCTAACGTCGGGGTATTGACAGGTAGAGGTGGCAGAGCATGACAAACACAAGACAGCATTCAGCACTCCCATGGGGCTGTTTGAAGCCAATCGCATGCCTTTTGGACTGCAGAATGCACCTTTCAGAGACTCATGACCTGCTGCTTTGGGGATTTGAACTTCCCTCACCTCTTGATTTATCTCGATGATCTCATCATATTCTCTAAAACCTTTGATGAGCATCTGGAGAGGCTGCAGCTGGTGTTCAATCGGCTTCAGAAGCATGGATTGAAATTAAAACCCTCCAAATGCCAGCTTGTGAGAGAAGAGGTGCAGTATTTAGGTCATGTGGTGTGTCTGCTGAGGGGATCCGGAAAAGATCAGCAGGGTTAAGGACTGGGTGAAGCTCACAAACCGCAAAGAGGTGCTGCAATTCCTGGGGTTTGCTGGATATTACAGGCGTACATGCAAGGATACTCAGCCGTAGCTGCTCCCTTATACCGCATCACTGCTGGTGACCCCAAGAAGAAAAAGAGGGTGGGGGAAGAAAAGCCTGGTGCCTGACCCACCCTTCTTGTGGACTGCTGAATGTGAGGAGGCATTCCAGACTCTGAAAGAAAGACTGGCTCCAGTGCTGGGCTATCTGGATTACAGCCTGCCTTTTGTCCTGCAGACTGATGCCTCAGGGGAGGGGCTCGGTGCTGTCTTGGCTCAGACCCAGGGTGGAGCTGAGAGGGTCATATCCTTTGCCAGCAGAGGTTTGAGCCCAGCTGAGACGAGGTATCCTGCACACAAACTCGAATTCCTCACTCTGAAATGGGCAGTGACAGACAAATACTACGACCACCTCTATGGGTGTAGATTTTCAGTCCTGACAGACAATAACCCTCTAAGGTATGTCATGTCCTCGGCCAAGCTAGATGCTACTGGCCAGCGGTGGGTGTCTTGGCTGGCTGCCTTTGATTTTGACATCCAGTATCGAAGGGGCCAAAGCAATGCCAATGCTGATGCCCTTTCCCACATGTCCAACCAGGAAGTCATCCAGGTCCTGCAAACATGCCCTCAGCAAGTGCAGACCAATGGGGAGAGGTACGGTGTGGGACAGACCACCCAGGAACCAGAAAGCCTGAACACTGAACACCCCCAGACCTAATGACCCCTACAGGGATGTGGGGAGGGAGTCACTGCCAGCCATGACAAAGCAGGAGATACACGCAGGGCAGATGGAGGATCCTGTCATAGGCCTTGTCTTGCACTATAAAAGCCTGAACTAGAAGCACAGGAAATCAAGGCTTGGTGGGAGCAGTGCGAGAGGTGCTGCCTCAGGAAGACCCCAGCTGCAGGTGACAGGGCTACCCTGGTCAGCATTCACAGCAGTGACCCCATGGAGCTTGTATGTGTGGACTTTTTGACTTTGGAGAGGTCAAAGGGTGGCATGAAAACGTCCTCATTGTCACCGACCACTTTTTCCGGTACTGTGGAGAAACTTTTTCTGCCGGTTTGGTTTCCCTGCAAGATTGCATGCGGATTAAGGACGAAATTTTGAAAGTACTGTTGTGAAAGAGCTGTGTAAATGCGTTGGCATTACGAAGCCCCACAGAACTCCTTATCGCCCCCAGGGCAATGGGACCACTAATGAACATGCTTGGGACACTTGAACCTCACCTGAAGCCCCAGTGGCATGAGTATGCGGATGCAATGACGCACACCTACAACTGCACACGCCATTACTCTACCGGTTATACACCATATTACCTGATGTTTGGCTGGCATCCCAGGCTCCCCATTGACCTCATCTTTGGGCTCCTGACCACTTTGAGTACAGCAAATATGTCCAGAATCTGCATGACTGTTTGTCACAAGCCTACGCCCTGGTTAGCCTACCAGACCTCTCGCCAGGGCAAGGGACATCAGAAAAAATACTACGACCAAAAAGCAAGGAGTCAGGAATTCAGTCCTGGTGACAAAGTCCTTGTTAAAGTGTGTCATGTGGAGGGGCGGCAGAAACTGGGAGACAAGTGGGAGCCTCGTCCATATATCGTGGTGAAGAATCAGCCCAGCAAACTGTATATGTGGTGTGATCAGAAAGTGGTGACACAGAAAGGATGGTTTACCAAAATCTCCTGACACAGTGTATGTTTCTCCCTCTGGAGCAGGCCGATGCGGCGACAAGGGAGGAGAGTGAGCCAGACACAGAGGGGGACTGGGTGAAGGAGGTTACAGAGGACATTGGGGAGCAGATGAGTGAGTCGGCCAGAGAGGAGGTAGAGGCTGATACAGCCGGGGGCAGGGAGGTGGACAACACGGAGAAAGGTGTGAAGAGAACTTCGTCGGGGACAATAACAGGTCCTGTGGAACACACAGGAATGGAGGAAGTGGTTAAGGAGGTGGGACGGGAGGAAGTGGTGAAGGAGGGGGGGACACTGTAACTGCCAAAAGCACCAACTCACTTTCCGGGCCTAGTGCTCCAAGGAGAAATTTGCCAAGAAATCGACGTCCCCCAAAGAAACTGACCTATATGTCAAGAGTCGCAGAATCAGGAGAGGATCGAGAGAAGGTAGAAAGGGGATGGAAGCAGATGGCTAAAGCAAAAAGAGCAGCAGGACACATAGTTTATAACAGCAAGTGCTGACAGCCTTAATATGGAGTGCATGTACCCGTTTCACACCACATATCACTTTACGCAGCACTGTTGTTCATTCCTCACGTTCATTGTGAGTGTTCTTATTGTTTGTGTTCAGTGGGTGATCCCTGTTATGTTTCTTCTGTTCTGTTGACTGGGACGCCATCAATTAAAGAACGGGTGGATGTAGGGTAGTGTTTACCACTCGATATTTAGTCTGTTTGGGTTAATGGTGAGAGGTGAGGAAACACCGCCCCCTACTGGGACATTATAGTATTGTAGGGTAATGTTTTAAAGGTGTCACTAGAGGACGCCCTGATGTTTTGTGAGCCCTAAGGCCCTTTAGCGATGTTTGCTGTTTGTCTCACGCGGGACACCGTTATTTGCGCTTCTTGCGGTGTGCGGGCGCCATTTTAGCTCAGTGTTAACTTTACCATTCATAAGATAAGCATGATAAACGGAGCTCTGCATAAATGTCAGATATCCCCAGTATATATGTGGTTGTTAATACATCCCATGGAGCACTGTGTTTAAAAAGATGATTTTATGCTGTCTGG
The DNA here is from genome assembly GCA_030014195.1 of Neosilurus mollespiculum. Lineage (NCBI taxonomy): Eukaryota > Metazoa > Chordata > Actinopteri > Siluriformes > Plotosidae > Neosilurus > Neosilurus mollespiculum. The sequence continues at coordinate 1,293 of JAQMYF010040626.1, read as the reverse complement.
TTTTCTTTTTTTTTTTTTGTTTTGTACTTTTGTGTTTTATATGGTGAAGTCGGCTGTTGCTAGTTTTCATTAGTGAAGTGTTAGTTCTAATATGTTTTCTTAGGCTAAGTGTGTGACTGCGAGCTTTCTTCGTTTGTTACTTGTGTACGACACATATAAATGTTAATTTTACCATTCATAAGGTGGAGACGCCAGCCTAGAGAACAATAAATGGCACGGTTTGAGCCACAATTGAAGCAACCACCTGTGTCCGACTCGTCCCTCCACTACGCAGACAACGCAGAGTCTCCGGGTGCGGAGAGGCACAAAGCCACGTGAAACTAGGGTTACATTAACATTAAAAAAAAATTCATACAGTTGTCACTGCTACACGTGCTAAATGGTCAGCTAAATGGTCTATACATTTTGTAAATGGTCTTATTCCTAGTTAATTCTGAAACAATATTAAATGAGTATTGTGGATTATTTTTGTTGTCTTCTATTAGATTTGACAAATATATTGCTCTAGAAGCAATAAGAGCCTTTGTTGTAGTTAAGGAGACTCTCTCTCTATGCTAGCTGGAATACCATTAATTTAGTTTGACGCCATTTTCGTTCTAATTTCCGGGTGTTCCATTTTAGTGTGCATGTATAATCATTATACAAGGGTGCTAAAATTTTCTCTCTGATTACGTTTCTTTTTACAAGATAAATTGTAAGTGAGATAAGATAATGGTCTGAAATAGTTTCTGGCTGTGGAACTGCGACTATATTTCCAATAACATCGTTCATTTTCTGAACTGCTTAATAGTAATTAAGGTTGTGGGTAGACTAGCGCGCATCTCTGTGCAAGGGCAGAGTACACCCTGGACAGCTCGCCAGGCCAGACACAGCCACACGCAGACGTGCGGTATAACTTTAAATGCACTTTTACTGTAAGTGGCCAGGCAATAATCTATCACTGATCAAACAGTTCATCAAAGGCATAAGTAGAGGTGAGATAAACAAACAAGCTAAGGTCACACTGTAAATTTATACCAGAATTTCAACAGTATTAATCTGTTATTTTAAAATACAGATTAATACTGTCAAAACACATGAAATTCGGTTAAATTACAGTCCAGACAATGTTTTTAACATTACTATACTGTATTCTTAAAATACGGTACTTTACTGTTCATCAACAGAATCTTACAGTATTTTTTGAATTCTGGGAAGCGGTTACAGCTGAAGTACACATGTGGAGCTTGAGATACGCTTTCCTTTATCCATCCCCATCACATTAAATATATGGTGAGTAGCAACTTTATTCAG
>JAQMYF010040625.1:0-10507 GCA_030014195.1 Neosilurus mollespiculum | reverse complement strand
ATATATGTAACAGTTCTATGTCCAAGTTGTTGTAAACCAATGGAAAGGCTGGCGCCCATCTCAGCCAACTCTGGCCAAGGGCAGTGTACGCCCTGGACAGCTCGCCAGGCCATCACAGGGTGAAAAAACGCTGACGGCAATGCAGCCTAATCTTTTCAAAATTATATGTGTGTGTGTGTGTGTGTGTGTGTGTGTGTGTGTGTGTGTGTATTATATGTGGCTTGCAAAACTTTTTTGTTTTTTTTGTCTTTTTTTTTACTTTTCCATATTTTGTCTCATTACATCCATAAGTGTAAATGTATTTAATTGGGATTTTATGTGATAGACCAACACAAAGTATCGCATAATTGTGAAGTGGAAGGAAAGTGATACATGGTTTTCCATATTTTTTACAAATAAAAATCTGAAAAGTGTGGCGTGCATTTGTATTCATCCAACTGGTTCAATACTTTTTAGAACCACCTTTCACTGCAATTACAGCTGCAAGTCTTTTGGGGATATGTCTCTACCAGCTTTGCACATTTTTGCCCATTCCTCTTTGCAAAATAGCTCAAGCTCACTCTTATTGGATGGAGAGCTTCTGTGAAATGCAATTTTTAAGTCTTGCCACAGATTCTAGGTCTGAACTTTGACTGGGCCATTTTAAATTATGAATATGTTTTGATCTAACCCATTTCACTGTAGTTCTGGCTGTACATTTAGGGTCGCTGTCCTGCTAGAAGGTGAACCTCTGCCCCAGTCTCAAGTCTTTTGCAGACTCTAACAGGTTTACTTTCTCTGTATTTGTCTTTGTCCATCTTCCCATCAACTCTGACCAGCTTCCATGTCCCTGATGAACAGATAGCATCCCCAAAGAATGATGTTGCCACCACCATGTTTTACAGTGGGCATGGTGTGTTCAGGCTGATGTGCAGTCTTATTTTTCTGCCACACATAGTGTTTTGCATTTAAGCCAAAAAGTAAAGGTTTGGTCTTGTCTGACCAGTGCACCAACTTCCACGTTTGCTGTGTCCCCCACATGGCTTGTGACAAACTGCAAATGGGACTTCTTATGTCTTTCTTCTTGCCATTCTTCCATAAAGGTCAGATTCATGAAGTGTATGACTAATCCTGTGGAGAGATTCTACCCCTGAGTTACCCTTGGCATCTGCTTATCAATATCTTTTTTATTCTTCAATTTTTAGGACAGTCGTAACAAGCATTTCACTACATATTGTACTGTGTATGATTTTGTATGTGACAAATAAAAAAATTGAATTGAATTGCTTCTTTTATCACTTGCTACTTATTTTGCAGCAAAACCCAGCAGCCTTTATAAAAATTAACAAGAACACTTGGAGAGTGCAAACCTCTGCTAAGCCAAAGAAAAACAGAAAGTACACAGCGCCCCCTGTTGGGGCTGCTGTAGCACCTCACTTCCAAATAATCATCCTATCACACAGTGTCAATTAAACAATCATTTAAAAAAATCCTGAATCCAGAATATGATCCTGATCATCTCCAAAATCTATTGAAGTCTTCCTTGTCCAAAACCCCGCCTCTGGTAGAAATTTCATGAAAATCCACTCATAACTCTTGCGTTATCCTGCGAACAAACAAAAAATTATTTTGCTAACAAACACACAAGCATAACCAAAAACATACCATCTTGGCAGTAGTAATTATGCGCTGAAGGCGAGGCGAATGTCTTTGACACTACATTGCCCTCCAAATCTGGAAAAACAAACTAAAAAGAATTACTTGTAGTTTATTTACATATTTTCACTTTTAAAGTTTATTTATATATTAACACTTTAAATGGCTCCTCTCAATGCGGAGGAGCAGCAGTTCTACTCCGAACTCCTCCTGGATGACTGAACTCACGCTATCACTAACGGAGAGCCAAACCACCATGCGAAGGAAGCTCATTTGAGCTGCTTGTATTCGCGATCTGGTTCTTTCAGTCACTACCCAAAGCTCGTGACCATAGGTGAGGGTAGGAACATAAATCGACTGGTAAATTGAGAGCTTTACCTTCCAGCTCAGATCCCTCTTCACCACGACGGACCGGTACAAGCTCCGCTTTACAGCAGAGGATGCACTGATCTGCCTGTCAATCTCCTGCTCCATCCTTCCCTCACTTGTGAACAAGACCCAGAGATACTTGCACTCCTCCACTTGGGGCAGGACCTCATTCCACCCTTTTCCAGCTGAGAACCATGGCCTCGGACTTGGAGGTGTTGATTCTTATCCCGACTACTTCATGCTCAACTGTGAATCGCTCCAGCGAGAGCTGAAGGTCCTGGGTTGATGAAGCCAAAAGGACAATGTCATTCACAAAAAGCAGAGACGAGGTCCTATGGCCACCAAAGCAAAACCCCTCAAAACCTTGGCTGCACCTAGAAATTCTATCCATAAATATTATGAACAGAACCGGTGACAATGGACAGCCTTTACAGAGTCCAACCCCCACTGGAAATGAATTTGACATACTGTTACCAATGCAGACCAAGCTCTGGCTCTGGCAATACAGAGACTGAATGGCCCATAGCAACAGGTCCAGTATACCGTATTCCTGGAGCACACAACCTCTTTTTAGTTATGCTGCCATAGTTAGTCATGCCGGAGTCCCTGCTTGCACCCAGCACTTATAAACTCTTCTTTTACTATTACACTGCTATAAGAACACCAAACAACCTTTCTTTCTCTCCCCCCCTTTTTTTTCCTCCCCTCTGTGTTTTGCTGAGGTACACTGTGATGTGTGGTGGTGTGGTGATCCTGATCCTCCTGATCCTTCTGCTCTGTGAGTCCTGTGGTCTGTCCTGGTGTGCTGATGCTGGCTGGAGTTCTCATCTTGGAAGCCCCTCGCTCCTACTGATGAAGATTTATATGGGCTTAGATTTGCACTCAGCGACTGTAAAGATGACTTTTCACTGCTGGCGATATAGACTCTCTTGCTGTAGTTATTTAGGACTTACGGTTGTGGTATAACCAACCGGACTACATGTCTATATACTGTAATGGAATTTTTCTTATATGGTTCGTATTTTATGGTTTCACCCAAATGAGGATGGGTTTCCCTACTGAGCCTGGTCCCTCTCAAGGTTTCTTCCTTGTGTCAACTGAGGGAGTTTTTCCTTGCCACTGTCACCGCGTGCTTGCTCATTAGGGATGTGTAGGGGTTGTAGAAAAATTTTTAGATTCCTCCCTAATTTAATTTTACTATGTAAAGCTGCTTTGTGACAATGTCAATTGTAAAAAGCGCAATACAAATAAAACTGAATTGAATTATTTCACTCACAAACCAATTTTGAATTTTTTTCTATTTTAAAAAAGCAATATCTTATGTATAAATACAAATATGAATCTGAAATTTGGTACATGTTGGGAACCCAAGATACAGGAAAAACTGGAGGCCTATTTTTGCTCTTTTACAGTGCTGACCGATTTTCAAGAGATAATATCTCAAACATCCCTTAAAAAAGGCCATAATATTTCACACACAATAGGCCAGCACCATAAGAAAGTTAAATCTACAATATGACGGCAATCCCTTGAATCATCTCAACAGAATACCTGTTTGAATTTTTACTTTTTTTTTGCAAAAATGGATAAATTGTCATTTTTGTGATGTTATAAAAAAGATAAATGAGCTGTGAAGGTCATTATGTTTGTTAAAGTTTTTTCTTTGTCTTGGGTACCCAAACATTGTATATACCAAATTTCAGCTTTATATTTGCAGCTGAGATATTTCCTTTAAAAATAGAAGAAAAAAAAAAAAAGCTCAAAATTGTTTTGCGAGTGAAAAACAGGATTTAGGGTACCCTTCTTTAAAAAATGATACCTACAAAACTACTTGGTATTAGCAAACATATTTTGCATGTGTTCATCTATCGTATGTAGGTACTCCCAAAAAGAATTTCAAGAAAATTCAAGTCGGTCACATCGGAAGCACCCAGGGATTTCACACGGAATGACCCTGCAATTTTTGTAATAACGGCTCAATTAGAAAGAAGTAATGGATAGTGAGACCTCTAAGTTCTTTTATTTATTTAACTCTTTGTTGAGTTGAAGTACTGTGTTAGTCCGAAAAAAATGGACTTTTAAAACATATGTAATCATATTAGTCTGACAGAAATTGTACTAAATTAGCTTTGTTGGATGGCTTGTTCTTAATCAAGCCTTTTTACTGCATTTAAACATTTACCTTGGACTCAGCACTCTGCGTGTGCTTCGCAGTGCTGTCTGCGGGCTTTGAACTTGAAGTAAAAAAAGTAGTAACATAAACAGACATAAACAGGGCAAGGTGTTGTATCTAGAGTTGTTCATTTTTGGACTAAGGAGGAGAGGATTCATGCTTTGCCAGCTGAAAGAGTTCAATATTTTAAAATACACAGATGGTAGGAAAACACAAAATGACGGTCTGTTTTAAAAAAAGCGGTGGAACAGATGAGCGAGGATGTGCGAGCAAATCCATTTGCAGCAAAAGCACCTGACAGTCCATCTTCAACACCAGGAAAAACAAAACAGGCTGACATGATCCAGTTTCTTAATCCAAACTTTTTTTAAAATGACACTTCACTGTATTTTTCAACAATCCTACTGTCCCTCTACCTCTGAGTTCTCAACCATTTTTAAAGCGACACTTTTAACTGTATTAAATGTTATATTTTAAAAGTTAGGTGATTTAAAACCTATTCAATTTAAAATTGTTTCATTTCAACAAATGTGAATAAAATATTCCAGAAATATGACTTCATCATGTTTATTCATGACAATCACACGATAAAGATGTAATAAGTGGAGACTGTCATGTTAGGATTTTTATTCACATTCTCAAAAAGCGAACAGTAAGCCCGTTAACATTAAAACCATTATGATCACTTACAGTAAAGTGGATAACATTGATTATCTTATTACCTTGGTAATTCGACCATATTCGATTTTCCTCATTAGACTAAAAACGATATTCTACTGTCCTGATGTGTTTGTTACTGTGTGCCTTCTGCCTCACTCCCAAGAACATCTTCAGTTTACGATAAGGCAAACCATCACTATCTGATACTGTGTTCTCTAGGGTTTGGACTGAGAAAACCAGCTGTACGTATCTGCATGGATTTTCCCAACTAACTGTTTAAAGTAAAGCATCTTGAATCTATGAGAATGAAATTACATAATGCATTTGATGGACTGAAATTAAGTGAATTGTCATAAAGATCATGGACTTATTTTAAATTAAGTAGAAAAAAGGGGGAAAGGGACAGGTTGTTTTTTTGTTTGTTTTTTTTTTAAGACTTTTAAACTGTAATCAGGTTTCAAGTTTAGCCATTCCCAGTTCTCTCATCTTATAATTGTATACCTCATGCCTCAGTCTGATTAAAGCCATCTACTGTATTTCAGGCTACTTTCTGAACTCTAAACTCCTACTAAAACAGTATGCAATTTCACTGGCCTTACATGCTTCAGTTCAACAGTGTAGGCCTGTCTAAATTCTATTTTTGTATCTCCCATAATGAGTATCTGAATGCTAGCATTCAGAATATAGTTGTTACACAGAGATTACTCTCAAAGATACAACTGACTATTTGTCACATAATGTCAAGCACTGCATATTTAAACACTGTTTACTTGCTGATTTTAAAGGCCCAGGCATTCCTGTGTGGAGTTTGCATGTTCTCCCTGTGCTTGCATGGGTTCCCCCAGGTAATCCGGTTTCCCCCCCACAGTCCAAAGACATGCACATTAGATTACTTGGTAATCAAGTAAACTCAAATTGCCCCGGTTGTGCATGTGTGTTGCCCTGCGATGGTCTGATGAGCTGTTCAGGGTGTATCCCACCTTCACCCAGTGTCGGCTGAGATAGGCACCATCCTCTCTGTGAGCCTAGTAGGATTAAGCAGTTTCGGCAAATGAATGAATAGTTTGCAATAGTAAAGTACATTTTCAGAGGCTTGAAGCTTTTAACCCCTACAGCTCCTGTACAGACATCCTTGTGTAAGGTCTTTTAATGTGCATAGGAATATCCAATCTACATGAGGTAGATTGGAAAGAGAAGTATACACTGGGCCAGACAAGTAACAAGAATTTAGGCACAGTATTCATATCCTTGGCTATCTATCTGGAATAAGACACAAATTCATCCATGGTGTATGTGAGTATTAATTTGGGGGTGACGTAATACTGAAATATCTTCAGACAACCTTACAAGAAGTCGTTTTTAAATTTAACATTAAAATTCTGTCTCTATTCTATTAATATTCTGTCATAAAATTGTTTAGGCCCATGGGATTTTATTGTGTGTGTGTGTGTGTATATATGTATACACACACACACACACACACACACACACACAAAAAGCAACACACAACTTACTGGAAACAAATATGTTGTGTAATTTTAATATTATCACTCACTCATTTGCCGAACCACTTAGCCTAATGCATACCTTTGGACTTTTGAGGAAACTGAAGTACCCAGAGGAAACCCACACAAGCACAGGGAGAACATTCAAACTCCACTCAAACGTCCTCACCAAGTCCGGGAATCAAACACAGGACCTTCTCGCTGGGAGGCAGCCATGCTAACCACTGCACCACTGTACACTGCAGACTGTGATGTAATCTAATCTGTTCTCATGGCGGCTCAAATTATTTTCACCTTTAAATCAACAAGTAAACATTGTTCAAATATGCAGTGCTATTCTGTGACAAATTGCAGTTTGGAGTCCAAGGGTTTAAATCAGAGGTGTCAAACTCATTTTCACTGAGGGCCACATCACTCAATTTAAAGGTGATCAAGGGCCGAATAATCACTGACCATCTACTCTAAAAAGGGCATTTTAAAAACGGTAAATTCTGCATGGCAAAATGATTTGTTTAAGTATTCGTCTTCTTTTCCTTTATTCACTTGCACTTTCTGACAACTTAACAGCGACAAGCTAGCATGCAGCCTTTCTTGAGTCATGAGTGACTAGCTGTTTACTTGAAACAGGCTGCTGCCACCTAGTGGAAGGTGATGAATTAGGTTTCATGGTAATGGTCGATGCAAAGAATGTACGATAATCATATTCTTTGGAATCTCTTACGGGCCACATAAAATGAGTTGGCACACCGGATTTAGCCCGCGGGCCTTGAGCTTGACACCTGTGGTTTAAACGCTTGGGGGTCACTGCTAACCACAGAGCCACTCTGTAATATTAATAAGAGCATAATAATTTACATGGTAACAAAAACACTTCTCCACAACGCTCCATGTTATCTGTAATGTTAAAGAGCATTGTTCTTCACAATAACAAGGTAGAGAGTTCAAAATCGGATGCGAAATTTGAAACTTAGATAAAACCTCCTTGTGTTTATCTTGTTTTCTAATAACGGGCACAAAAACTATTCCTGAACTGATCTGGACATCCACTTGCAATAAACAGGAAACGACAGTGAAGTGAAAGTGCTGTGAATGTCGCCCCCTACAGGCGCAGTCGCGCGTAGCATTTAAGGTGGAACGTTAGAGGGGGAAACCGAATGAGGCGCTAACTTCAGATTAGTGTGTTTCTGAGTTTTGTGTTACTTTCACACTGTTAGCAGCTGCTCCTGTCGAGCGCAGGTTAAACAGAAACGATGATTAATTGCAATTATGAACGCCATGTTTACCTTTGGCGGCTTTGCCCTCGGGAGTGTTTATAACGCAGACTTTACACTTCATGTGGAGACACGGCAGAAGCTGCGGCTCTGTGCTGGAGCTCAGCTTTGTTGTACAAACCGCACACGACTCGGCTTTCACTGCGGCCGGAGAGGACGAGTGTGAGCGCCATTCCTGAGTACCATCTCCTCTGTGTCCCTTCATCCTCTCGGACACCGAAAAACAAACGCTCCTCGAAGTAAACCACCGTTAACACACCGCCCGTGCTTCAGAGGACGGTTTGTTTACTTCACCGCTGACCACTGCAGGACCATCTCCTCTTTTTGTCTTCAAAAATGTTCCTGTGCTGGTGCTAAAGGCCCATAGAACAACAGAAAGCATGTTACGCTAACACAGGATGAGTCTTAAACCTTCCATTCGCCTGTTTACTCGCGAAATCTAGCTGACTTTTACTCATAAAAGTACCGGTTCCCCCCCCCCGCCCCCGAGACGATTCGCAGTGCGCATGCGCACCGACTTGCGCATGCGTACATCTGACGATTGCTCTGAAGCCCGGATACGACAGTGGGCTGGACTATGACTGAGGGAGGTTTTTCAGTCGTGTTTTGCATCAGCCAACAGAGCAGCTGCTGTTGTCCACTGTTGTGGCAGAAAATGTCCAGCTCACTACGCAAGAGATTCATTTTCAGGGGTTTATTCAGCCTTTAGGAAAAGAAAGGCATACAATCACTCACACAAAAGAAATTACTACTGCAAAGGGCCTCGGACCCCGGATACCAGCTCTGCATTGGCTTTGAAGTGTCCATTCCACTCTGATTGATCCGCCACCTTCTAGCTTTAGACTCTGATTGGTTCCCCAAGACCCCCCTTTTTAACCATGGCTCTGCTAACGAGAAATGACATCATGTATGTCATCTCTGATTGGTACATCAAGACCCCCCTTTTATCTCTGGTTCTTTGAAAGAAATAACATCATATGTTAAGTTGACCTTGAAGGTCTGAACTCCACGCTCCCTGTTTTTGGATATTTTGTTCCTTTCTCCAGGTCCTTGGGCGGGCGGGTCGTCCCATGACAATAAGTTTGTCCGGCCCATTGATCGGCTCATGCACATGCCAGCTTTCTGAACTTTTGCAAAGGCACTACCTGTGACCTATACCTGTGCGTTGGGTAGCTAATTTGCATATGCGACCTTTGACCTTGGCAAAGTGACCTTGAACTTATAAACTTTGTCCGGGCCATTGCTCGGCTCATATGCAAGATAGCTTTCTGAAAGTTTGCATAGGCACTCCCTATGACCTATACCTGTTCTTTTTTGTGTAGCTAATTTGCATGTGAACTTTGACCTTGACAAGGTGACCTTAAACATATTACGGTTTGTCCGGGCCATTGCTCGGCACTTATGCATAATAGCTTTCTGAACTTTTGCATAGGCACTTGTTGGAGAAATTTTATACTTCGCTTTAATTTAGCAATGCTCTGACAAAGTAGTGTTTGTTTATTAGAATTGTTTAGCTACTGATTAGTAACTAGCTTTTGACTGACGCAAAATCTATAATATAATAATCACTTATAATCTCAATAATAATCATGCATGACCGTTGATATTGGTATACTATTGTAATGACCACACTGAAGCTGAATGGAGTCAAGGGAAAATTTATTGAACACATGTCAAATTACAGATCAGTCAGCCTGTCCAAAGGGATTGTTGGGACTGTAGGGTCAGTGGTGGAAGAGGGGACCTCAGGTTCTACAGGGGAAGTAGGAGAGTAATCAGTGGGAGAGTCTGGCCAGTAGTCATTGGGGGAATTTGGAGAAAAATGTTATGAGGAGAAGAAGTGGCAGAGGAAGAATGAGAGAAAAGCAGTCCTCAGTTTGAGAGTAGTGGTCACAATGAATGATGTCTCTCACAATCCGAGGTGGAAGCTGAGGGTACTTAGGAACAGTGGGCGTACATAGGGTCTCAGAAAATCAACAATCTCAGTGGCCAGGCAAGAACAATAATGCCGTAGGGTTTCCCTTCTCGGGAAGATGTCACGTCAGGCTGACTGAGCTAAAGAAAAGAAAATAGAATTGGATGAGTAAGGTGCATGTCTTGTGACTATATAATCCACTACATAAACCTAAACAAAGCTTAGCAGCCAGCATGAAAGGCAATGAAATGCTTAAAAGGCTCAAGGCCCAGGATATTTACCAAAATAGAAGAACACAGTTTGGGCAGAAAGAATGGGTCACTTTGACACAGATAAAAACAGCAGTAGGCTGTCAGCACTTTGACCTGGTCTGTGGTACACTAATAGCAATGAAGTGCGGAAGTGTGAAGCAAGGCTTGAGTCATATTGAAACTAGAAAATGCAAATGAAAAAAAGCTTACTTATATACTAAGATCAAAATACTTGGTGTAATATCAAGATGACAAAAAGAGGACATCAGGGTAATTACACCTTGTTGTATAAGGTGGTGTGCGAGGTCAGGATAATCTGTGTGATCAGTTCAAGTACAAGAAGTTTTATTGTCATTTCAACCACATAGAGCTGATGCAGTACATAGTAAAATGAAACAACGTTTCTCCAGGACCAGGTGCTGCATAAACATACAACAAGTATCAAATCGAAAATCGTACAACAAAACACACACACACACCCCCCCTTCCTTAGCCACATAAAGTGCAAAGTGTGCGTCTTTGTGCAAACAGTCCAAGACAACACAGTGCAACAACAGTACTAAAAAGAAAAAGACAACACAAGAATGGGACACTTACCGCCGAAGGAGAGAGAGAAAAGGATTGTATGGAATATGAAAAATTAAATAAAGATAAAATGAAATGAAATGATGTACAGAGCAGCATCGGGTGAGGTAGTGCAAATAGAATATAGAGATATAAATATAAAC
>JAQMYF010040624.1:0-10510 GCA_030014195.1 Neosilurus mollespiculum | reverse complement strand
GTGTTGAGTCTGGTGCTGTGTGAGAGCTTCATGCAGCTCGCATAAAGCAGTGTCCGTGTCCGCCTGAGGTGAAATATAAACGGCACTGACTATGACCAAAGTAAACTCCTGAGGTAGATAAAAAGGACGACATTTGATGGTCAGTACTTCCAGGTTGGTTGTGCAGGAGAAAGTGAAAGGAACAATGCTCGCGCTGTTGCACCAGCTACTGTTCACCATTAAACACACACCGCCTCTCCTGGACTTTCCCGAGTCCTGTGTTTTGTCCATGCGGTGAACCGAGAAGAACTCGGCCGGCTGGATGGCGTGGTCCAGCATCGCTGGGTTCAGCCATGTCTCGGTGAAGCAGAGGAGATTGCAGTCCCAAATGTCTCTCTGGAACTTGACCCTGGCCCTGAGGTCATCGAGCTTACTCTCCAGAGACTGGACGTTGGCGAGCAATTGCTGGGGAGAGGTGTGCGGTGTGCACGAGCTCTCAGCCTGTTCCTGACGCCGGCTCGTTTCCCCTGGGGCCGCCACTTCGGGTCCCGTCCTTTGTTCTCTCTCAGGATCTCCTTCGGCCAGCTTGGATCCGGGGTTAAAAACTTCGAATTGTGAGTACATTGTACACCAATAGAAATAAGAGTATCTCTACCGTAACGAATGCACTCCATGTTGATGTATTTGCTTGTTCCATGAATTAAAAATGAACTTAAAAAAACAAAAACAAAGAAAAAATTGGTAGGAGCAGTTGCGACGGCGGCCGAATTCGACAGCGCCAGAAGTAGAGCTTCAACTCATTTCCGCCGACTTTGAGTTGCTCCAACAGGCCCAAATGTTTACCAAGTTGGACCTGCGAAATGCGTACCATCTGGCCAGGATCCACGAGAGAGATGAATGGAAGACAGGATTTAACACTCCCACGGGCCACTATGAGTACCTCGTCATGCCCTTTGGACTGACCAATGCCCCAGCTGTCTTCCAGGGCTTCATTAATGAGGTCCTACTTGAGTACCTGAATGACTTTGTCTTTGTGTATTTGGACGATATTCTCATTTTCTCCCCAGATCTTGCCACCCATCAGCGTCACGTCCGTCAGGTCCTGAGTTGCCTATGGGAGAACAGTCTGTTCGTCAAGGCAGAGAAATGCGAGTTCCACACCACCTCAGTCTCGTTCCTGGGCTTCATTGTGTCCCCAAACCACGTCCAGATGGATCCCGAAAAGGTTAGTGCTGTGCTAATTGGCCGCCTCTCACCTCACGGAAGAAAGTGCAGCAATTTCTGGTGTTTGCCAACTTTTATCAGAAGTTTATCCGCAATTTCAGTGCCATGGCAGCACCACTACATGCACTAACCTCTTCTAAAAACACAATTCAGTGGGTTCCAGAGGCTGAGGGGGCTTTCCAAAAACTAAAAAAGCTGTTCACTGCACCAGTCCTAAAGATGCCAGACCCCACGCTTCAATTCATTGTGGAGGTGGATGCCTCCAATGAAGGTGTGGGGGCCGTTCTATCTCAGCGATCCCCCAAAGATAACCGTATTCACCCATGTGCGTTTCTCTTTTGCAAGTTATTCCCGGCAGAGAGGAACTACAATGTTGGGAATCGGGAGCTGTTGGTCATTAAAGTGGCCCTGGAGGAGTGGAGACATTGGCTGGAAGGGGCAGATCAGCCTTTCCTAGTGTGGACAGACCACAAGAATCTGGAATACCTCAAGTCGGCCAAGAGATTAAATTCGCGGCAAGCAAGGTGGACCCTCTTTTTTATTCAGTTTTGGTTCACCCTCCACTACAGGCTGAGCTCTCAGAACACCTAACCAGAGGCTCGGTCTCACCTGTATGAACCAGAACCAGCTGCCAAGGAGCCGGAGACAATCCTACTTCCCAACTGTGTGGTAGGAGCGGTTACCAGGCAGATAGAAAGTGACGTGCAATGGGCGAGCCAGGGTGTAACCACTCCAGAGGGCTGTCCACGCAACCGGTTGTTTGTACCGGAAGCGTTTCGCTTGCAGGATATACACTGGGCACACACGTCCTTGCTAACATGTCACCCTGGTGTTAAGAGAACTGTGTTTGTGGTCAAGCAGCGATTCTGGTGGCCCTCCCTCGTCAAGGACGTGGCAGAGTACCTCGCAGCTTGCTCTGTCTGCGCCAGAAGCAAAGCGTCCACACAGACCCTGGTCACACATATCGTTGGACATCATGGGTCTGCCTCCATCGAAAGGTAACATGATAGTGCTGACAGGGGTAGACTGTTTTTCCAAAATGTCCCATTTCATTCCCCTGTCCAAACTGCCTTCGGTTAAAGAAACAGCTCAAGTCCTGATTGCACAGGTCTTTCGGATCCATGGTCTCCCCAAGGACATTTTCTCCGACAGAGGACCACTGTTCATATCGGGGTTTTGGAAAGAGTTTTGTCAGCGCCTGGGTGCCACTGTCAGCCTACCTTCCGGCTACCATCTGGAGTCCAACGGCCAGACAGAGTGGCTGAACCAGGAACTGGAGACCTGCCTGAGATGCCTGGTGGTGCAGAACCAGTCTACCTGGAGCGAACACCTCACATGGGTGGAGTATGCCCATAACTCGCTCCCCACTGTGGCCACCAGACTCTCAGCTTTTCAAGTGGTCCATGGATATCAACCGCAACTCTTCCCAGTCAATGAAGAAGAGGTGATGGTTCCCTCAGCCCATGCCTTGACCGGTCTACGCGGTCAAGAATCTTCTTGCAGTATGCAAGAGGGGTCGGGGGAGACAATTCCTGGTAGACTGGGAGGGCTACGGACCCGAGAAGCGCTCCTGGATATCCGTGAGCTTCATTGTCAACCACACATTAATCGACGACTTCTACAGACATTACCCAGAAACGCCAGGCCCGTCAGGAGCCAGTCCTAAGGTGCTGGAGGGGGGTTACTGTGTAGTCTCATCAGATCTGTTAAGGTTCCCGGTCTCTCTCCTTTGTGTGTTGTGATTATCTGCCCCACCCTGGTTGCTTCCACCTGGTCCCCATTACCTCTTGGGGATAAATGGGCCGAGGTTCCCCTGTCCCGTTGCCAGATCGTTCTATGCCTTCCAAGAGAGCTAACGTAGCCTATAGAAGCATACCCAGATCTTCTAGTTCACTGCCACGATTTCCAAGTCTGCCTATCAGAGTCTTTAATAAAACTCTATAAGAACCACAGCTGTCGAGTCTGTCCTGCATTTGGGTCTGTCTGCCATTGGTGCCTGCATAACACCTTATACATCTAATAAACATTATACACATACACCTCATACACATGGGAGGTAACCATCATTTTTGGCTGCCTGCAGCTCCATGAGCAGATCACTGAGTTCTCTCAGTTTCACATTGTCTCTAGTAGATAAGCGGGGGAAGCTGTCCAGTTTTTTAAACAGAGCATTTTCCACTATCTCTGGGGTGCCATAACATTCCTGAAGCCTATCCCAAGAATAATGGAGGGCAGTTTGAGGGTTAGCTACATGAACTGCACGGATCCTTTTCACATGTTCAGATGACTCTTTACCCAGCCACTTTATGAGGAGGTCTAATTCTTCACTACAGGTGAGCCCCAGACCCTGTGTTGCATTAAAAAATGTTGACTGCCATGCTCTGAAGTTCTCTGGTGAATCGTCAAACTTTGTAAGGCCAGTAATCACTAATTCTCTGCGTGCTAAGAACTTAGCAAAGTCTGACATTTCATTATGACGAGTCATTACAAGCAGCAGGCCTTTTCTCTTAGCTTCACGTGCTGACTATTGTGTGGGACTACTCAAAGTGTGTCGGACTTCATTGCAGGGTGACAGAGGAGAAGACTGTATGGTAATTTGTGATTGGCACAGCACATATTCTTCTGTGCGTTGTTGAGTCACTTGCAGTGGAACCATGCTTCTTAAACTTTGCATATCATCACTTCCCATAGCTGCAGCTGTTTCCAGGACTTCAGCATCTACCCTAGCAGCCTCTGCTATCCTTTCATACTCCAATGCTTCCAAATCTGCTTCTAATGCAGCCTTTTGTAGATCCAGCTTGGCTTATTCTTTTTTAATTTCTAACTGACGCTTAGCATACGCTGCTTTGGTGAGTGCCGCTTCGGCCTCGATAACAGATGATTTGGAAGAAGAATGTCTTGAACTAGTTCTTGATGATGTGTAAACCGATGGCTTTGGGGGTGATGGATGTGGCAGGTTTGCTTCAGACTTTGCCTTCTCATCATTAGCCGTAGTTTTCAAGTGCTTCTCCATGTTTGAGTTCTTGTGTTTTTACTTTCATCCACTGCTGAAATGTCTTTTTACTGTACTGTTCTGTCTGTGTGTTAAGCCAGTGCATGAACACAGATAAAACAGCAAGCCGAACTTGTGTCTCACAAGCCAGGAATGTGAGCGTCTTGCTCCTTTATTTCCTTCTTTTTACAGGGTTGATGTGAAAAAGTGAGTAAAACTATAAAAACAAACAGAAAAGGAACTCATTGTCAGATAAGCTGGCTAACAGGAAGCTACGTTTAGCCTAGCATTTGCTAACAGTTAGCACACATTTAAGACCAAATAAACCAAACAAATTAACCGTTCATGTCTATGGAAAACATATGTGTTAGCTAAAGTGAAACTAAACAACACACTTACAGACATTGCTGTCGTGGAGAAAAGTAAAGAGGAAAGAACTTTGAACTCCTTCTCGTAACACAGCTGAGCTAGCCGGCGGATACCATAAAACTCGCGGGGTTGCCACTGTTACGATAACCACCCGGAGACAAGAAGGATAAACTATACACAAGTTTATTGTGACCCAATGACTATGGTTCGGAAAGCCACACTCACACAAAAACTAACAACACGGAAGCGGAAAAGAAACCGACAAACACAAAACTTATTGAGACAATGGGGAGGAAGATACGATCCGGGAGGAAGAGGACGGGAACAGGATGAGTAGATAGCGAGGAAGCTGAGGTGAGTCCAATGCGCTAGCTGGAGTGGCGGTGAAAACACGTTTACTATCAACGAGGCTGATTGGTGATGATGATTAGAATTCAGGGGAGTGTGCTCGCGGTGTGTGAGAGTCGGGGAGAGAGTTGGCTACGGACGTAACAGCCACGAAGTCTCGTGGGAATATCCCGAACTCTCGTGGGAATACTACAAAGTCTCGCGAGAATACCACAAATTTCGCGGGGTTATAGCAATATCAAAACACAGAACTGTTTCAGAAACAAGTCTTTCTTTCTACTAATAAACATTCTATAACATAAATATGTCACATTGCAAACACCTCACAAGAAAATTACGTTACATAACATATATGGCATTTAAATCAATTTAATCAGCCTGAGTGGCAGTATCCTGCCACATCAGAATTGGACTGCAAACTGATTGTTGATCTGCTGTTTTATCAATTAGATTTAAGTTATTTTAATACATGGAAAGAAGAAAGAATCATGAAACAACAAAAACAATATTCAAGAAGTACAGTTGGTCTACGAGAGGCAAACACATTAAAAAGTGCACCTTTTACATCAGATGAGGCTCTGTGTAGCCCAAGCAAATCTTCCAGATAATATTTTGTAGGGACATATGTCATATCCTTGTGAGTGTAACTATAATATGGAGTGAAATCTGCCAGGTTATCAGATGTTATGAGTTCAGTTGCTTGTGCCATGTTTGGAATCTCTATTGTATATGCCATGTAATTTCTATTATAGCAAACAGTATTATGCTGCTGCAACTCAAAACAATATACCGATGAGTTAATTACATAGATATTGCTCTCAAGTCCAAACTCAGTTAAATCACTGGAATTAACAGCAGTTACAGGTAATGTCTTCTCCCGTATATATTTATTACCATTTAGATAAATCCATTTAACACACACTGCATTGTTTATGTCATCATTTCCAATGAAAGCCCTTTTTTTTTTCAAATATGACATGTTGCTTATTTCTGAAGTTGGTGCCAATGCACACTCATTAAAAAACAAACTGGGTGTTCAGAATGACTTACATTTTGACAACATTCATACATTTCTTTATGCCTTATTAAAGACTTGAAAACATTTCGAAAATTTAGTTTTGAGGCCTCACTGTCTGAAAAAACAATGTTTTGATTCAAACCTCATGCACATGTGACGGACCATTGGTCCCAGGAGTTTTATCTGTGATGGAGCATGAATCAAATAATGCTGTTTTGGGGTAATGTCATTATCAGGGAAAAGACTTTTCATATGTTTTCAATGCTGTTTAATTAGTCTCTTTAACCCGCTAATTGTCTGTAGACCAATGACAGGAGCAAACAATATCTGAACAATTTCTATGAGTTCAAGAATTACTTTGTAGTATTCAGTATCTTTTTGCTGTATCAATAAAAAATGGCACTATTTTAAGTAGAACAATCATTTGGCCTGAGGATTGTTTCAATTTACTATCACTTGAAGCTAATGTGCTGCAAGCTATAGGGCTTGGTTTGTCTCTGACATCAAGTGGAGCATAGGGAATTCCAGTTAGTGCAGTATTGAGGGCATACAAGTCTATTTGACCTAAAAGAACTAAATGTTTTAACATACACTATATATTTATATATGCATCATATCCTGAGGTTTTTGTTCGATCAAGTTAAAGGCCGAAAATTCTGCCAACTTGCTCCTTCTGTTGATGCCCAAAGTAGTCTTTAAACTGTTTCTAAGGTACTCTGTATTTGCCTTCTCAATATCACTACACTGCCGAACATGCCTTTCTAGTGTCCTTAGCTCAAAGTTGTCTTCATCAAAATACATTTGAATGTCCTCAAATGAACATTTACACTGCTGGCACTTACTATAGGCAAAATCAACACCTCTTTAAATCTACAAAGCTCATGTTGAGCTAAGGTGACTCCACATATCGAAACTAATACTCCAAATATTTTACGTTCACCAGTCGCAGTTTGAATATTAACACCATCATATAGCATTTCCAAGTCCTCATATAACCTGCCCAAAATTCCATCCGCTCAACAATCAGACAACTCACTCTTCTTTGCAAGAGCAAGTAGACAGATTGCAGCGAGTTTTGATTTATATTTTGGATTAATGTTTCCTAATGTATAATAAAACATTAGCAACTTATTCTTGGAAGCATGAGATCCAAGTGGGTTGCAAATTTCAATTTTATTAGAGTAAATAATTATCTGTAAAGCAGAGGGCCGTGCTGAAAATAAAGGGTGTGACTTCATGAGCTGTCCATCTATGATATACAGATAGCCACTTCTGTATTTT
Organism: Neosilurus mollespiculum; assembly: GCA_030014195.1. Taxonomy (NCBI): domain Eukaryota; kingdom Metazoa; phylum Chordata; class Actinopteri; order Siluriformes; family Plotosidae; genus Neosilurus; species Neosilurus mollespiculum. The sequence continues at coordinate 3,299 of JAQMYF010040624.1, read as the reverse complement.
TGTGGTCGATCTATCATTTCTAAAACTTTTGGATGGGACAAAAACTGTTCTAAACTTTTAATCAGAGGTATGTAATGAAAACATTTAGGTATTGTTGAGAGGACCCTTCTTGTCCCTTTTTTATGCAAGCAGGCAGTATACCCAACAGAAACCTCCTCTGACTCCACAAACCTGAAATTTACCAGCCTACCACTTTTGCCTTACCCTGAATCGAAGATGATGACCTGGTGCTAAAGGTACGTGCCATAATTCTGTGTCTTATAAAGGCAGAAACAACTTGCCATTTATCAATTAACACATAGATGTGACTCAATTGTAATATTTTATGAAGCAATATGCCCTTTTTTTGATAAATATAGTTTGTATAAATGCAAATTAAACTTACTTAGGCTGAGCACCCATCCCCGCTCACTCTTAGAAGATGGTACATTCCACCCTGTTGCACTTTTTTTTCACCTAATTGGAGTTCGTTCCAATTTGACAGCATAAAAAATGAGCCTTAAAAAAAAAAAAAGCTTGTTAAGCTTTGGGGCAACTTTCTTAATGTTAAGGGCTGTAAATACTGAAAATCTTGGCCCTGACATCAACTTTTCTATTTTACAGCTGCTAATATTGGAGAAGACTTACTCCCATCACTTTCCTGAGATGACATTAAAGATTTCCTAGTCCTAAAAATTTCTTGAGGTGCCGGGCTATACGGCTTGGTGTAAAGCAAAATGAAATGTCACGTCTGTATTTCACAGTATAACAGGAATGTTTAGCAGTACAACATTTTTCCAATATCACAGTTGCATGTTTATTAAACTAACAAATATGTACATACTATGACAAAGTTACTCAATAAATGCTTGTGTAAATATGTTTGAGGTAGATACTGCTCCTGAAATTCAGCAATCACCCCCCACTGGAGCCAGTGACCTTTCAAAAGATGAGGCCAGTACTTCTAAATTTGTGACTATGTCTAACCCAGAATACATAGTCTTCACAGACAGTGAGCTTGAACAGGTGCGACACTCCTACTTTGAGCAGAAACGATTGGGGACTGAGCACAACGTGACCTTATCCAAGGAGCTCTTCTGCCAATTCATTAGAAACACTATGACTAATATGATCTCCATCGCAAGTGCCGCAGAGGAATCCAGATACCCTACCAAACATGAGGTGAATGCCATGGCAAAGTGATTGGTGGAGTACTATCCAATGATAAAAGACAAGTCATCAAACAGTGACTGGGTGAATAGATTTTGTCACTTTTGCTTGTTGATAGTATGATGTTAATACTGAGATTTAGAGCCATTTCTATTCATACAGTGCTAAATCATGACAGAAAGTTCAAATGGGAAAAAAATTATAATTAGATTACATAAATAAGATTTTTTTTTAACATTTACTATGTATGCCTTGCAGGAGTATGTTGCCAAAAAGCTCATGAAGAGACTCTCAAATGTCAAAAGTCCTAGGAAGGCCAAAGTTTCTCCTTCCAAGAAATCACGACTAGAAGTCAGTTCTGACGTTCTGAAGTTCTGGCATCCACTATTATCCTGGAACATTCACCTGTTAGTTCCGTGGGCATCCCAGTAGATCTGTCACCTAGAGCTAGCACCCCAGTGTAGAACCGGGACAGCAGTGATGAAGAATGTATGTATTGTATTAAATATAATTTCGGCTGAGTTCATTCATATGACATATTCTGCACAATTAGCAGCTTTAGAATGTTTCACTATCTGTCCAAAAGTGTCTGTACGCTATTGTCCAATATTTTGCTTTTATATCAAGTAACATAAACATTAATTAATTAATGCTACTACTTACTCAGTTTCATTATACTGACAACTCAGTTTCTCACGTTTCCACCATAATGTCCCTTTTCTGTCTTCAGCTTGTTCAGTTGACATCATGGACAGCCAGAAAAATCCAAGCAAGACACTACAAGACCCTCCAAGAAATGTACAAGTCCAAAAGCCAAACAAAGCTGTGATAACTCATTTGCTGAACCTTGAATTTCAGTCTCGAAGACACTTCATCACCTCTGATGTAAGGAGCAAGACAAAGCACTTTTATGCTCATTATTAATCCCAGATAAAGGTGTCATTTCAAGTTAATTAAGTAGAGAGACTTAAATTTTAATTTTAAGTAACTTAATAATAAATTAGTGATTTTTTTAATTGCATGTTTTAGAAGAAATTTAATTAATTTAAGATTTTCTGTCTAGTTTTAAGTCTCATTTTAGCCTTTCAGAGAAAAAATTTTGTGCTTATTTAAAGATTCCTTGTCAAGCCAAAAAAAACCTTAGTCCATTGGCAGATTTTTTTGATTGATACAAGATAATTTGATTGAATATAAGAATATTTTGCTTCCTTTTAGTAGGGCTGTTTTAAAGTGACACACAATATTCACATTATTCACATTATTCACATTTTACACCTTATACACATTATACACCTTATTCACATTATTCACATTATACACATTATTCACATTATTCGTCTTATACACATTATACGCCTTGTACACATTATACACATTATTCACATTATACACATTATTCACATTATTCACATTTTACACATTATGCACATTATTCACATTATACACATTACACACCTTATACACATTAAACACATGATACATATTGTACTCATTATACGCCTTGTACACATTATACACATTTTACACCTTATACCCATTCTACCCCTTATACACATTATGCACATTATACATCATATACACATTATACACATGATAACATTATTTACATTATACTCATTATACACCTTATACACATTATACACCTTATACACATTATACACCTTATATACATAATACACCCTATTCACATTATACACTTTATACACCTTTTACACATTATACACCATATTCAAATTATACACATTATACACGGTATACACGTTATACACATTACACACATTGTACTTTTTATACACCTTATAAACACTATACACCTTATACACATTATACAAATGATACACATCAAACACATTATACACCGTATACACATTATACACCTTGCACATCTCATTCACATTATACACCATATATGCCTTATACACATTCTACACCCTATACACATTATACACCTTATAAACATTATACACGTTATTCACCTTATACAAATTTTGCAAATTACGACCTTATGAACGTTATACACATTATACACATTATACACCTTATTCACATTATACACATTATACACTGTCGGAACTCAGAGCCCTCTCCGAGCGGACATACGCCGGTGGATGTTTAGGTCCCTCCTTGTTTATTCTGTTGTTGTTCAATTT
>JAQMYF010040623.1:0-10520 GCA_030014195.1 Neosilurus mollespiculum | reverse complement strand
ACTATGTAAAGCTGCTTTGTGACAATGTCAATTGTAAAAAGCGCTATACAAATAAAACTGAATTGACTTGACTTGACTTGCTTCATTTAATGCTACATACTCATTGGGTTTTATACATGTTTCTGTTAAACAAATTACACTAAACTCCTGATCAGTAATGATTTCATTAACAATAAGCGTTTTTAAATGTAAGAGATCAAACCTTTAACAATCCTATCTTTAGATCAAAGGTGCTGGCTGTAGTTCGGGGAACAGACACAGTTTCTATAGCATTGAACTTGACCATAAGTGACGACTCTGTACAGCTAGCAGATGTTCGGATTAGCCTGTTTGTCTGCTCTCTGGCCTTGGCTCTGGATAGTCACTGACTAACTAGTCCTGTTCTTAGACTATGTGCTATGCTGCAAGAAATGAGAGCGTCACCTTCCGGAGAGGGATGGAAACCATCCTGCCCTATCAGGCCAGGTTTACCCTCAAAAGTACTCCAATTTTCTATAAAGACCACTTCATTTTTGGAACACCACTTGGACATCCAGCAGTTCAGTGACCATAGCCTGCTGTAAGCTACATCACCATGCCGTACTGGGATGGGGCCAGAGCATATTAAATCAGACATTACCTTCGCTAATTTCCACACCTCTATAAAGTTACTCTTAGTAACCTCTGACTGACGAAGGCATATATCATTAACTCCAGCATGAATAACTATCTTAGAGAACCTGAGCTCTCCTAAGAACCTAAGATAACCTGCTATGTCTGGCGCTCTGGCTCTAAAGGACTAGCTAATTTCATGTGCCTTAAAATAGAGCTTCCTATAACCACAGCTCTTTCAGGTTTCTCAGTGGGTGTCTCACTGAGGAGAGCAAACCTGTTTGAAATGTGAAGCGCAGATGAGTGGTGCTCCCATGGGCGAGCCTCAGCATTAACTTTGGCTTTGCGAGTATGCCACCGAGTTGTCACCCATGCGCCCTGCTGCAAGGGCTTTGATGCCAGAGGAGGGGGGTTACTATCTCTGCCTAAGGCACCCAGACTTCCCTCTGCAGGATTAATGCTACTCTCACTAGCCCTCTCTAAAGTCTGGATGCACACTTCTAATGCTACAATCTTCTCAGTCAGAGAGCTAACTAGTGTACACCTATCACAGATAAAGTTATTACTAATGACGGAGGGAGAATTACTAAACATCCTGCACTCAACACACTGAACAAGCTGATGCTAAAAACAAACCTTAGCTGGAGACTTGTGGATAGTAGCAGGATATTATTGGGATGCTGTTGATTCCCTCTGCGTTCTGCTATGAAGTGGAGAAGAATTGGTGTTTGAAGAAAGTATAAATAAAATAACTAAACTGCTTAAAGGGAAAAAAAAGTAAAATAGCGAAATTAAAATTAAATCCCTTAAATCGGAGGGAAAAAGCTAGGTTAAGAACACCGACAAGCAGTTGCCAGCACGCGATTCAAAGACAGGAAGTGACATCACACTGCACGTCACACTGCACGTCACACTGCACTAAATTGGGGAAAGACATCTCTGAATAATTCCAATATAACATGTTTTATGACAATTCCGACCATGGAGTCGCTGAACATAGCATCATCCATTGCTTTTTTATGGCATATTTTCATTTTTGGCATCATCACATACTGTTTAATTTTGTTTTTTCAGTCCATGTTACTTGTGACTACTGTTGTAAAAAAGGATTTGCATAAACCAATGTACATTCTTCTGTTTAATTTGTCCATATGTGACCTTATGGGAGTTACAGGGTTTTTATCCTCAACGGTTATGTAGTATATTGTTTCAGAGCAGAAAAATATCCTACCCTGCCTGTGCATTACAAGGCATCCTATTTCAGCTGTATGGGGCTGGATCTCTTTTATTTCTTACTGTAATGGCATATAATTGATACATTGTTATTTGCAAGGCTTTGAGATACCACAATCTGATATCTGCTGTTTATACTCACAATAAGTAAAGAAATTTGCAAGACAAATGTAGGTGCCATATTCTATGGTAATCTCTCTTTAATGGGGTTAAGCTGCAAGGACACAAAGTGATTAATTACTATGGCTTGATTTGTATAGCTTTTGTACAAGGCTCTTCAATACTAATAGTAAACTTTTTTAATTAACGTATATCAAAATCCTAATTACCTGTCTTTCTACAAAACAGGCAAAATCTATTAACTAGGAAATGCATACCTGTGGAACACATTTAGTGGATAAAACATTACTCCAATATGAATGTAGATATATCTTCTATCTTCAAACATTACATCCCAATGATTTAAATGAAGAATTAGATATGACTTGTTTTTTGTCACTCTTCTTCAAGTGGGTTTCATTATACCATAATGTTTTGAATTTTAGGTCTGCACTAAACTAATTACACTCCTTGATGTGTTTGATATTTAGCCTGCAGGTAATTGTTTTAGGTGTGACTAATTAGATTGATTACTAATTAACTGTAGAGCAACCTTTTAGATAAGGTGGCTCAGTATAAAGGTTTCATTTTGCACTGAGGAAAGTCCAATTTGGACTAAAACGTTTGCACTTCTGCACATTTCTTTTTGTCTAAACATCCTCTGAATGAATTTTTGGATAAATGTTTCAAATCAAGACTCAATTCAAAAAATCTATTCTGTTTCTTTCCCTGTGTCTGAGTCTTTCTTTGCCATTCATCATAAGAAAACATAACAGATCTTTATTGTCAACTGTTGCATGAACACTGAAAATCAGTGAACACTGACAATCAGTATCTCTGGTGATATGAAAGGCCACCACATATTTATTTCACATATATATTTAGCTCTTATAGGGGGCTGTTGAATGCCTGACTTGGTTAGTGGCCCTCTGCACTCCACCTCAGCAGCCTTGACCACCATATTCATCGTGCGGGAGAAAAAGGTAACAGAGATGGTGCAGCCTGTTATTATTTCTTTCCCAAGGTGATGCCAGTCTGATGTTACTCACCCTGAGGTGACCCTGATCCTGAAGTTGTTGTAATAATACATGATCAAGTCAGTGATCTTGGTGGGCACATAGTGGTGGTGTAGAGCAAACTCAACTAGCTTGTGTGGGATGGAGCCATAGGCGTTGGTCAGGTCCAGCCACAACACGGCTAGGTTGCCTCTGTTGTCATGGTCTTCACTGATGATCTGTGTGTTGACACTAGTGTGCTCCAGACAGCCTGAAGCTCTGGGAATCCCACCCTTTTGCACTGAGGGGCAATGTAGTACTTGAGGAGGAACTCGGTTAGTCTTCGGGAAATGATGCTGAAAAACACCTTCCCTTCCATGCTCAGTAACGAAATTGTCCAGAACTGGTTGATGTTCTTTGAGAATTCAGACTCCCTCTGCCTGCCTCAACTGTTCAGCAACCCCCCCTCTTCACTATATCATCTTTAAGATCTTACATGTATGCTGTAGAAGCTCTGAACAGCACTTATAGATGAGATAGGGTACACCACTCGGCCTGGAGAAGATGCTGATCAAGCTTCCCTCATGACCTCTTCAACCTCCTTCAGGCTTGGCTCAACCAACTTGAACTCTGCTGTTGGTGTGGCCGTGTGGATGAGGGCATTGTTTGGTCCTAGGTCTTGTTCATTTAGTGGATTGCTCATGGTGTTCTGGAGGAAGAGGTTGACTTCATCTATTGAGCACTCCAGCCAGCCACTTCACTTGTCACTGAGCAGGTGTTTTGTGAAGCGGAAAGGATTGGCGATGAAGGCTGCCCTCTTCCTTGCTCTCTCTTTTCCCCGCCTCCTGTGCCACTCTGCTCAGAATGTTACTCAATTCTTGCACTGGTTGCTTCTCCTCCTCGGTAGCTCCCTTAAACTGCTTCTTGAGGATCCGAGGCTATTGGCAAAGTTGATGTATCTTAGTGGCTCTGCAGTTCATGGTGTAGGGGGGTGTTCTTGATGTAGCTTTGCTTGGCCAGACTGGATATTTCTGTGGCATAGCTAATGATGATGGTGGTTATTCCATGGAGTCTGGTGTCAGCATCTCGTTTGTGGCTTGGATGATGTTGCTCACATTCTCATCAAACTGCTGCCATACACTCCATCTGCTGGCTGGGTGCCACTTGATCTGCTGCTGTGGAACTAATCTGCTCAGATTGGGGGACTCTGATATTTGCCGGGCTTCTCCTGTGTCTCTCCAGGTTCAGGACCTGTGCATTTCACCTTGCTCACCTGCTCAGGGCATTTCATTCTGGCCTGATGGATCTTAAGGCCACACTGGTTCTTGCACAGCTTGCCACAGATGCATGTCATACTTTTAGTCAGACCGATTGCATGGGTCATCACCTTTGGGTCCATACGAATCGAGATCTCAACCCCCCCAAATCTGGATCTCCTGGTGGTATCTCTTTGTGAGGCTTTCTGTAGCTTGAGTGGTTTCTTTCTCATGAAAGATACAGGCTGCGGCACTAACCCATACTGTCCTGTGTGCTGTCTTTCCGAACTGTCAACTGTCTCTCTAGTAGTCACCAAACTATTCTTGGTTGTCACCTAGAATATTCCTAGGGGTCACTGGCCTGACCAGGCTGTAGCTCTTTGACACATCTTTTGGATGCACTGGTAGGCATCATCAGTGATGTTTTCCTGGTATCATTGGGTGTTTCGGCATTGGTCTTTCAACATCATACACCCTTGCCCAGGTGATCAGGCACTGACTTACATACCAGTAACAACCTATGTCTCAGCCCTCTTAATCCAAATCCACCTTGTTGCTTTCTATGCAGCTTTACTAGCAGCCCTTATGGCCCTCTTCTTGGCTGCTCCTGTCATTCCCTGCTGGCAGAGGACTTCACAGAATGAGCGCCCTGAAAAGCCTCTGCATCCAACTTCTATAGGCTCATAGAATGTCCTCCACGCCTTGCTCCTGCACTCCTCCACTAGATCCTGGGACTTTGCACATTTCCTCTTGTTGGCTTCCTCTATGCGCTCTTCCCATGGCTCTGTTAGTTCCAGCATGATCAGATGTTTTGAAGCGTCAGAGGTAATGATCATGTCTGGCCAGAATGTTGTTGCTATGTGCTGGGGGAACTGTAGCTGTCTTCCCAGGTCGACCTGTAGCTGCCAATCCAAGGCTGTGTGGAGGAGGCCTGCCACTGAGAGTGTGTCTGTGGCTTCTCTCCAGCCTTGATGAAAGGGATGACTCTCTTTGGAGCATGATGGTGCTTGCTCATGTTGATGGCTGAGGCTATGCAATCAGCAACTGCATACAGCTGAGATAGCAACCATTAGCCAGGGCCTTAGGGCAGCTGCTAAGGAGATGTTCTCAGGAGCCTCTTCCAGAGCAGAGGGGGCAGCAAGGTGTCTCACTCTTACCTCATACATGAAGGTTTGCTGGGCTTGGCAGGACATCATCGACTGCCTGCACAAGGAAACAGACATGATGGAAATCTGCCTGCATGTGGTCAGTCCAGGTTCACTGCAGTGTACTCTCCATCTTGTCCATACCCCTGCCACTGGAGTCCCACTGCCCTGCTCACTCACTCCTCCTCCATGCCTGCTTGGACCTCTTCCTGGAGTAGGTGGTGTCCTTCCTTGCCCTGGGCTTTGCTGACCTGGGTCTTGGGGAAATAGTCCAAGCCTGCTCGATCTGTTGCTGGGACCCCCATCAGTGCCTTCTGCCTCAGGCATAACTCAGCCTCCTTCCTCCCTGGAATCCCTGTACTGCAGGGCTTCTCTTGTGTGAGCCACTTTGAACTCTTCTTTGAGACCTCCAAAGGGTAGTTACCCATACAGGGCTGCACCAGCAAGACTGCTGGGAAGGCCAATCCACTTTGTGGAGAAGGCAGCTGATCTTCCTTTCCAGGGATGCCACAGTTGTGATCGGGACAGTGTAGACAAGCAGGGGCCACGTTATCTAGGGCAGGATGGAATGTTGGTAGATCCAGGCTTCAAATCTACCCAGCAGGCTGGACTTATCTACCTTGGTGAGCCATCCTCTTAGTTCCTCACTTGCCTTCTGGATGGCAGCAGCGTCTTTCAGACTGGAGTCAAAGCACTTTCCCAAGCTCTTGACTGGTTGCTTTGTGATTGATGGGATTACAGTTCCTGAGGTAAGTTACTACATAAGCAGGAGATTTGGTTCAATACATACAAAACAATCTTTATTTAACAAATTACAATGTTAAAATATAGTCTCAATGGGCTACACACACACACACACACACACACACACACCGCAGGGAGAATACCAAAGCTGAGCTTTACCAATGGAAAATGAGGCTGATGTTTAAGGTCTCTTTAGAATAGACACAGCACACAGAAAACACCACCACCATAAGGACACCAAACATCCACCACCTTACACTCTCAGCTTCTAGAAACAGAAAGTATAAAAATTAGTGGGTTTACAGTAAAGCAAAAAAAGAAAAGAACAAAATTAATATTCAAACAATAAAGTAACAACTTAGAATAAACAAATCACCAAATAAACAAATTAAGCCACCAATAAAAGGGCAGCCAGATACCAGGCAAATTAACCAAAAACAAAAATACAGAATTAATGTAACACATCACTGACCATTCATTTACTTTTAAATAGCCCAAGATAAAACAGTCAATTATTAAGGAAGCTCAGGTGTAATCAAACCTTTCAAAGAGGAGAAAAAAAGAAGAGAACCTTTAAAGAGGCCAAGATGGGTTCAAGGACCTTCAGTCAATGCAATCAGGAAAAGAGTAATGGCAGTTGTTCCAGTCTTCAGCCAGTCCCTGGCCCCACCAAAAGCCAATTGCAATTGGGCCTGATGCTCCTGAATCCACACATGTACATCACTGCCAGCAGGGTCTTGGACTCTACCAAGCAGGTAGTCCACTGGTAACCTGGGTTCCTGACCAAACATCAGGGAAAAGGGAGATTCACCTATTGCTTGATTGGAAGTGTTGCTATAACAGTATAATAACTGTGGAAGACAGGAGTTCCAATCTCGCTTTTGGGAGACAGGTAGGGTGTGTGCAACAGATTATGGAGCATGCTATAAAAATGTTTGCACTGCCCATTGCCAGCAGGGTGATATGGGGTGTGAGATTTTCAATGTTGTAAAGGCCACGAAGCTGTTGAATCAAAGAGTCCTCAAAATTATGGCCCTAATCGGAATAGCTGGGACACTGCTTCCTTTTCCAAAAAAAACAAATGCTCACACAAAATGGGGTCAGCCTGTTGGAGAGCAGAGATTTTAAAAGGGGAATGCTGAGGTAAAACTGTGACAACTAGTTGGGTACCGCTAACCTTACCAGACTGCAAGACTCGCTGTAAGGGTTCAGGAAGTGGAGTGCCAGGAACCATGATCTCCAATTCTGTGCACACACTGGATGCGGACAGGACAAAGTATCTGCATTCTTGTTACTTTTCCCTTACTGATACTTGATCTCAAAGTCAAAGGATGCAAGCTGGGCTGCCCACTGTTGATCGGTCGCCCCAAGCTTAGCAGTGGATAGATGACTGAGGGGGTTGTTATCTGAAAACACAATTCACTTGTGCCTTAAAAGGTACCCTCTAAACACCCTGTTTCTGTAAAATAACTGCCCCAAGTCCACCATGACTCTTATCCACTTCAAGAATGAATGGCTGGGAGAAGTGTGCATAGGTGAGAACAGGTGAGCTTGAGGTCTTGAGAGCCTCAAAACTACTGTGGACAGTGAGGGTGGCAGGGGTCTGCCAGTTAGCCACAGCTTCTACCTTGGCTTGATCTGTAGACACACCCTCCTTGGGGATTAGATGACCAAGGTAATGCACCTTTGGCTGAAAGAAAGCACATTAACTGAGTTTGGCCTTAACACCCTCCAGCTGAAGCTGAGTCAACACCAGCTCTAACCTCTCCAAATGCTGCTCCAAGGTGGAAGAGAAGATCACAACATCATCAGGATAGAGCAGTAAGGATTGGTCACCAAATGTCTGCAACAACCACTGAAATGTGCTGGGGGCATTGCATATCCCAAAGGGCAGTCAATTAAACTCAAACAACCCAAAGGTTGTACAGAATGTGGCCTTGGGGTAATCTCTCTCTGCAACTGGGACCTGGTTGTACCCAGTATCCAGGTCAAGGGTAGAAAACCAACAGGCACCAGTCAATCCAAAGACTCCTCTATGCATGGTAGAGGAAATGCATCCTTCCTAGTTTTGCTGTTTTACTGCCTGTAGTCCACTCACATGCACAAGCTGCCATTCCTCTTCCTGAGAAGGACAATGGGGGAAGCGTAGGGGCTACTACACTTTGTGATGACCTATGCTTTATGCAATTGATTGATATGCTCCTTCATCTGTTAATACTCTGATGGAGGTATGTACCTACAGAACTGGGACATCATACAGCAACAGGATCTTATGAGCAATAAAATCAGTACAGTCCAGGTCCCCATCATGGGCAGAAAACACTTGTGAATACTTGGTAAGAAGAAACCTCACTCTACTCTGCTCTTCAGTGAACAATGCACACAAATCCAAGCCCTTTATCTGGTCCTGCACAGAATAAGCTACAGACAGGAAGGCAATGGTGGCCACACCAGATGGCACCTCTGTAACACCCATGGGAAGGCTGACAACAGTAACCCATCTAGTGTGCCCACAATGGTACGAGGGTGAAGCAACACATCAGTGGTGTCCACGTTTATGACAGGAATGTAAGCTGTGCCCTGATCCGCCTGAACCAATGCAGGAGAAGCAAGGAGTCCAGCAGGTAAGCCAGACCCTAGGGGCTCAAACACTACAGTGGCACCTGAAAACTGTTGAGAATAAGAGGCAGCCACAATTTGCATCACACCACCAGGAATGTGACATGACTTCCTACCACAGACCTTCACCTTGCCTGAAGCAGACTGAAGGGCTGGTGCTAGGCTGTGATACTTGTGCAAAGCCTGAACAAGGGGTCCTGGGACTTTGTAAACAACAGGTAAGTCAAGCAAATACTATCCATGTCAACTGAAGAGCTTTCTATAGCATCTTCTGATCACATTCATCCCCAAGATACCTGGGACCTGTGAGGACAACCCCCCCAGGGAGATCTCTGACAACCAACACATCACATCACTCCATTAATTTACCACACAGTTTAACATACAGCTCAAGGTAGCCAATATAGGGGATAGCTAGCCCATTGGCTGCTCTAAGCTCCAGCCACTGACATGCTTTGAGCTCCTTCTGACCCAAAGATGCAAAATGCTGGAGGAAGAAGCTCTGAGTTATCGTGCACATCATAGACCCAGTGTCCACAAGACAGGGCACTTTAACTTCACCCATGTCCACATCTAAATGTGGATGACAATGAGGATGACATAAGCCTGGAACTAGCCCCCAAATTGCCAGAAACATCACCTGAACCCATAGATGTCCCAACCAAACTTTGTCTTACCAATTCAGTAGGCTCTAGTCTTCTGACTGCTGGGAGAGGTAGGGCAGGTTATGCTGATAAGAATTCTGCAAAAGGGCAATGTTTTGAGTGAGCTGGTTCAACTGCTCTTGTTGGCACTTTAGCAAGTCTCTCATCTCACTTTGCTCAGATGCCTGCGATGAGTTAGCCATGCTTTGCGAACCACCCTGAACTCCGTACTGAATACCAACTGCAGTGAAGAGGGAATGACTCTGCCCATGCACACCACCAGGCAAGCCCTCATGTTCCCACCTGATTGCTTTCCCTCTTACCTCCAACAACTTAGCAGCAGGCTGTCTACGCAGAAATTGCTTCAAGTCCCATTCAGTAAACTGATCATGCAACCGAATTTCAGCATTCTCCATACCACCAGGTGCACGCTGTTTTATAGCCTCCATAAGACTCATCAAACTCAGACTGCAAGGTGACATCAGTTCCTGTTTTTGAATCATGTGCCGGCAACTACATGTTGGCATTTTTAACCTAGCATTTTCGCTCTGATTTCAGGTAATAATTCATTTTAATTTCGCAGTTTTACTTTTTTTTCCTCTTGAAGCAGTTTCAGTTATTTGATTTATACTTTTCCCCCCATCTTATTTACACTGGTTCCAATTAAATTTTGAATCGTTGGTATAAACTGCTACTTTTAACCTATAAAGCACTTAATGGTCTTGGGTTACATTAACTTAGTGAAATTCTTGTTGTTTATGATCCAACACGCCCCCTTAAATCAAAATGTGCAGACTGCTTATTAGGTAAATTAGGCAGATCTGGGGGTTCTCAAACATAGAAAGTTCTGGTAAACTGTGATGATGGGATGCTGTTGCTCCCTCACTGTATATGCTCACCCAGGTCTGTTAACAGTGGAGTGGCTGATTGCCCAAATGTCACAGGGTGCCCTCATGTCTTCCTTCCTCCTGGTTTCTCTCTTTTTAGTTATGCTGCCATAGTTAATCATGCCAGAGTCCCTGCTTGAACCCAGCACTAATAAACTCTTCTTGTAATCAACATTGGACAGATGTGAGAAAGGCATATCATCTGGCATAGAAACAGTTAATTTGGAGCCGGAAAAAGTTAAAGACAGATGTAATCTACTCATAAGGTCCCTGCCCAGCAAATTAAAGGGACAATCTGGCATATATA
>JAQMYF010040622.1:0-10527 GCA_030014195.1 Neosilurus mollespiculum | reverse complement strand
GCATCTTAGTACTAATATATACACCTCACCATGTTATCGCATTAAGCGTACTTTCACATCAACTACTGCGCAGAGTTATCATCATCATCTTCTGCCTTCTGCCAGGTCTGGGGCAGCAGCTCAAGCACTGAGGTCCACATGTCCACTCCCCAGCCATTACCTCCAACTCGTCCAGGTTGACTCTGCTTTACAACAGAGGCTGCACCGATCCACCTGTTGATCTCCCATCCTTCCCTCATACGTAAACAAGTCTCCAAGATACCTGAACTCCTCTACTTGGGGAAGGAACCTCATTCGAGTCCCGAGGGGTGCATTTCACTCTATTCTGGCTAAGAACCATGGCCTTGGACTTGGAGGTAGATTCTTATCCCAGTCACTTCAGACTCAGCTGCAAAACAATCCAACGAAAGAACGATGAAGGCAGAAGGACAACATCATCTGCAGAAAGCAGAGATGAGATCCTATGGCCGCAAAACTAGAACCATTCAATGCCTTGGCTGTGCCTAGAAATTCTGTCTAGAACCAGTGACAAAGGACACCCTTGGAGGAGTCCAACCCCACAGATTTGACCTGTTGTTACCAATTCAGTGATACAGAGACCTAATGGCCTAACAACGGGTATGTTACTCTGTACTCCCGGAGCAGACCCCACAAAATAGCCTAAGGGACAAGGTCAAAAATCTTCTCCAAGTCCACAAGGCACATGTGGACAGATTGGGCAAACTCCCATGCCCCCTTCCAGGATCCTGTAGAGTGTGTAGAGCTGGTCGCGAGTGCCGCGGCTGGGACAAAAACTACATTGTTCCTCCTGAATCCTAGGCTTGACCATCAGTTAGATCCTCCTCTACAGTACTCCGGAATAGACTTTTCTGGGTAGGATGAGGAGCGTGATTCTCGTTAGTTGGAACATACCCTTTGGTTCCACTTTTTAAAAAGGGGAATTACCACCCCGGTTTGCCAATTTAGAGGTATGGCCCCCCTGGAGAGCATGGCTCTCTGAAGGGGAAAGCTCTCTGATTCTCACGAGACATCACAAAGAGGGAGATTCATCATGGTGGCACCCAGTAACTAACAACACAACAGTTAAAACTTTCTCAAAAATGTTTTGTGTAATTAAAGAATAACATTACATCATTGAACAATTAACTACAGAGCCACTGGAGGAACCCTCAGACCTTAAAGCCTTCATCGACCACCACTACTACAAACAAAATATGGATACCGCTAAAAACTCCACAACTCAGCTGGACACACCGCACCAAAACAGAAGAAAAAAGATATATTCAACAGACAATTAAGGTCTGTGTATTAACCAACAATTGAGGCCAGTGTATTAACTTCCATTAATAACAAACTGGATTTACCATATTTGCGTATAAACACATAGAAAAGCTTCAACAGTCTAACAGCTCCCTTCAATCTACCATCAAAATACTCGTTGAAAAAATGGATACGGTCATGAAAGAAAACAAAACACTAAAAGAGACAATTCTGGACATTCAAACAAGAAGTATGTATGATAACAATCTTCGCTGGCATTCCTGAACAAACACCTGGCAACCCAGAGGCACTGATTAGAGACTTTGTGACTGCACAACTCAAACTGTTAAGCAGATCACCTTTTACCTCGTGCACCATCTTGGATCCTGGAATAACAAAACACTCTGTCCCATCATCGCCAAACTGGAACATTATAAACACAAACAACTTATCAAGAGTAAATGAAAAAAACTGAAAGGCACGGAATAAGGACTCAATGATCAATTCCCAGGAGAAATAAACAACCGATACAAATTCTATTTCCCATCATGAACCAACACAGAAAAAACAATAAACATGCAAATATCGTTGTGGACCCTCCTTGAATAGCCACCTTACCGTGGTGGAGGGGTTTGTGTGTCCTAATGATCCTGGGAGCTATGTTGTCAGGGGCATTATGCCCCTGGTAGGGTCACCCATGGCAAACAGGTCCTAGGTGAAGGTCCAGACTAAGCGCAGATCAGAAGACCTATGAGAAAAATTTCAAGGACACAGTTTTCCTTGCCCGGATGCAGGTTACTGGGTCCCCCCCTGGAGCCAGGCCTGACATGGGTCCGCCCTCCCATGGACCCACCAACTGTGAGAGGGGCAATAGGGGTCGAGTGCAATGTGAGCTGGGTGGCAGCCGAAGGCATGGGTTCTGCCGGACCTATCCTCCGCTACTATTTTTGGTATACATATACTATTTTTGGGACATAGAATGTCACCTTTCTGGCGAGGAAGGAGCCTGAGCTGGTGCGTGATACCGACTAGATATCAACCCATAGCTTGAGCTCTGGAACCACCCTTCTTGAGAAGGACTGGACCTTGTTTCATTCTGGAGTTGCTCATGGGGAGAGAAGGCGAGCCGGTGTGGGCATCCTTGTTGCCAACCGTCTCAGTGCCCATATGTTGGGGATCTTTCCGGATGACGAAAGGGTAGCTTCCCTCCACCTCTCTCCTGACTGTTGTTTGTGCTTATGCACCACCATTCAGAATACACACCATTTTTGGAGTCCCTAGGCAGTGTGCTAGAGGGCACTAACCCTGGGGACTCTCTCGTCATCCTGGGAGACTTCAATGCCAATGTGGGCAATGACAGTGTGACCTGGAAGGGAGTGATTGGTAGGTACGGCCTCTCTGATCTGAACCCGAATGGTGTTTCGTTGTTGGACTTCTGTGTGCATCACGGTTTGTCCATCATGAACACCGTGTTCGAACATAAGGGTGTCCCTAAGTGCACATGGCACCAGGACACCCTAGGCTGCAGTTCGATGATTGACTTTTTAGTCATGTCATCGGACTTGTGGCCGCATGTTCTGGACACTCGGGTGAAGAGAGGAGCTGAGCTGTCAACCAATCACCACCTGGACCAACCTGTACACATGTGCTTTGTGGACTTGGAGAAGGCTTTCGACCGTGGGGTGTGCTCCGGGAATATGGTATACCGGACCCATTGCTACGTGCCGTTTGATCTCTGTATTGCCGGAGCCAAAGCTTGGTCTGCATTGGTAACAACATGTCGAATTCATTTCCGGTGGAGGTTGGACTCCGCCAAGGCTGCCCTTTTTCACCGGTTCTGTTCATAATTTTTATGGACAGAATTTCTAGGCACAGCCAAGGTGTTGAGGGTTTGGTGACCATAGGATCTCATCTCTGCTTTTTGCAGATGATGTTGTCCTTTTGATTTCATCAAGCAGGGACCTCCAGCTCTCGCTGGAGCGATTCGCAGCTGACTGTGAGGCGACAGGGATGAGAATCAGCACCTCCAAGTCCGAGGCCATGGTTCTCAGCTGGAAAAGGGTGGAATACACCCTCCGGGTCTGGAATGAGGTCTTGCCCCAAGTGGAGGAGTTCAAGTATCTCAGGGTCTTGTTCAGGAGTGAGGGAAGGATGGATCGAGAGATTGACATGCAGATTGGTGCAGCCTCTGCTGTAAAGCAGAGCTTATACCAGTCCATCATGGTGAAGAAACAGCTGAGCCGGAAGGCAAAGCTCTCAATTTACCAGTCGATTTACGTTCCTACCCTCAGGTCTATGGTCACAAGCCTCGGGTAGTGGCCGAAAGAACGAGATCGCGAATACAAGCGGCTGAAATGAGTTTCCTTTGCAGGGTGGCAGGTCTCTCCCTTAGAGATAGAGTGAGAAGTTCTGTCATTTGGGAGGAGCTCGGAGTAGAACTGCTGCTCCTTTGCATTGAGAGGAGACAGTCGAAGATGGACAGTGGAAGACAGTGGAAGACAGTGGAAGACAGTGGAAGATTGATTATCATTAAAGTATCCATCAACCACACTAATTTTACTTTTGCAAACATTTACGGCCCCAACAATGATGACCTATATTTTTCATAACTTTTCTCACAATTAATTGATTCAACAAATCTAATTATTGCTGGAGATTTTAATACTGTCACCGACCCCAGGTTATTTTCCTCCATCCATCAATCCTTCTCCCGAATTAACCTCTTTCTTATCAGTAATTTACTCTCTCCGCATGTAACAGGAATTAAAATTCATCCAATCATAATAAGTGATCATGCTCATATCTCCCTCATATAAACCATCCCTTCACACTTTAAACCTCACAGAAGATGGTTTTTTAATACATCACTTCTTCAGGATGCTAACTTTAATAGTTTCATTAAAAAAGAGTGGACATTCTTTCAGGAGGTGAACGACTCTCTTAGCGTCTCACCATCACTTCTACTGGAAACAGGAAAAGCATTAGAGTCGTTAGAGGAAAAATAATTTCAAACTCATCATCCAGGAGAAAGCAACAGCAAGAAATGGAACCGAATCTCGAGCAAATGATTAAACAACTAACTGACTTCTACAAAACAAACCCCACAAAACAAACTCAAAATAAACTTAATGTAAAAACCCAACCTAAAAGTATTTCAGATAAAAAAAACACAATTTTTTATTCAACAACTCAAATATGAAAACGTCCAATACGGTAATAAAATAGATAAATATCTTGCAAATCAGTTACAGCACAGAAAGGAAAAAAATATCATTATAAACTCATCAGGAGAAATTGTTCAGCATCCACAAGAAATTAATGATGTATTCAAATCTTTCTATGTTACGTCCATAGCGAACTCTCTCCCCGACTCTCACACGCCGCGAGCACACTCCCCCGAGTACTAATCGTCATCACCTGCACCTCATTACTGGAACTGTTTGTCGTCACCATATAAACCCCTGCTAGACATACTTCACTGTCTAACCTTGTTGGAGATGCACGTGTTTCACCGCTACTCCTTCAAGCATTTTGGACTCACCTTGGTTTCCACGTTCTCTACCCGTTACCACTTCTCCCGAAGTTCTCCTGGACCCTTTGTGTTCTTACCTGTTGTGTTTGTTGGTTTTGGTTCGACCCTCGTGGCAGGTTTCCTTTTCAAACCCCGTTTTGAGTATTTCCCGTTTTTGTGGCTCACTGAGCCCGTGTTTGTTTTGGTACAAGTAGAACCCGCTTTATTATATCCTCCTTATATACTCCTCAGAACACAACACAAATCAATCTGATATCGAAACATTTTTAGAACATTGGGAACTACTAACACTAACAGATGAAAAAGTAAACATATTAGATTCACCTCTCACCCCTGAAAAACTTCAAAAAGCACTAGACAAAATGCCCAACAATAAATCACCCGGACCTGATGGATTTCACGCAGAATTCTATAAACATTTTTGGCAAATAATATCACCCATTTTTTTCAGAGTTACAACAGAAATCAAAACTACTTCTACAATACCCCAACACATGAATACAGATGCTATGACATTCCTTTCAATACCAGATAAAAATCCAGCCTACCCTTCCAGTTATCATCCACTTTCCCTAATAAATACGGATTTAAAAATCATCACCAAAGAACTTGCTAGTAGACAGAATCAGAGATTCCAACATTAATCCACCCTGATCAGACTGGCTTTATTAAAAAAACAAACATAATGGTCTTGAACGTTGGACAAACCTCCCACTACCACTTATTGGTTGAATATCTACAATTAAAATAAAAATATTTCCACAAATCTACTACCTGTTCTCAGTCCTCCCAGTAACGCCATCAGATCACTGGTTTAAATCCATTAATTCAATGATCTCACACTTTTACTGGAAAATCAGGAAACCCAAAATCTCACTGGTAACACTACAAAACCAGAAATCATTAGGTGCTCTAGAAGTACCCAACTTTCATTTCTATTGCTCAGCAAATCAACTTTAATATTTAGTTAAATGGATTCAAAACGACAATCACAGCAACTCATGGATGGAATTGGAACAAAATCAATGCAATAATATTTATTCTCATGTTTAATCTTCTTACCAACTTCAATAAAAAAACAAACAAACTACTGTAAAACCATCACCATCATCTCAACTAACCCAGTAAGGCACAATCTGGATTCAACATCAGAACAACCCTATCCACTTTCCCATATGGCAGCGCAGGGGGATCCCTCACCTTCACCATTTATTCCAAAATATCATAATCAGTTTAATTCAGTTTATTTCATCTCATACACTAATCCAGAAGTTCAGAGCTGGGAAAGAACAATTTTTTAATTACCGACAATTAAAATCTGTAATTAAATCAAAGATAAACATAATCCAATTACAACCTTCCAGACTAATCGAAGCAATAATTAAAATGACAAACCCGAAAAAAATGAATATCTAAACTTTATAAGCTCATCTCTAACTCAGACACGATAACAACACTTCCAATAGCTACAGGGGAAAATGATCTCACCTTCTCCCCCAACCCCGACTTCTGGATAGAAATCTGTAATAATATCTTCTCCATGACCAGCAATACAAATCTACAGCTCATACAGTATAAACCATTCACAGGTCTCACATCACCCAGAGGAACATGTTTAAAATGGGGTTAGCAGAGACAGACACATGCTCACAATGTATTCTGGGTAGCACTGATGATTACTTTTATGCCACATGGACCTGTTCACCCGTTCACTCTTTTTGATTAACAGTAATCGAGAAACTTTCTTCTATCCTGAGCTGCAGAGTCCCTCAATCACCATCACTCTGTTTACTCTGTAATCTCAGAGATGATAATCTTCCAATCAAACATAGAAATCCACTTCTTATTGCTCTAACTATCACCAAGAAAACTATTCTTCTGAACTGGAAATCCAAAAACTCTTTACATATCAGTCACTGGACCAACCTTCTCTTAGACCTTTACAAAAAACACCACAATAATAATACATCTGGTTTTAGAGACATCTGGAGCCCACTCTTAATGTATTTTAACTTAAACCAAATACCTGGGTCTGAAACCACGCCCGCTCCCACAAACCTACCGAGCATAGAAAAATAAAATGAATGAATAAATGAATATTTTTTCATTAAAATGGTTACTGTTATTATCAGTATTATTATGTATAATTTCTTCAATAACACGTTGATAGTGGTGGTGATGGTGATATCGGTTTTGATATTACTGATAATATTATTGCTGTTATTGTTTATTAATATTGGTCTAAGAAGTTTATCTATAAACCACTGTGGATATATGAACTTAAAGTAATCATGTCTTATTTCATTATATTTAAGTGATGTAGGTTAGAAAGAGGACAAGAGAAAAATATTATTATTTATTCATTCATTCATTTTCTGAAGCGCTTAATCCTAATTAGGGTCGCGGGAGGTTGCCCCATCTCAGCCGACCCTGGGAGAGGGCAGAGTACAGCCTGGACAGCTTGGATTGGAGTGCCGTGATGGGGTGGGGTTGTCTGGGGTGCCCTTGTTGGCGTGGCATCTATCCCAGCTAATTCAGCCTGCCTCCAACGGTCCTGGCTGGCTGAGCCTATTATTATTATTATTATTATTATTATTATTATTTATTTTTATTTCTATCTATCCATCCATCCATCCATCCATCCATCCATCCTCCATAATTTAGTCATATCGAATTCCCACCCACCACTTTTTTGCCTCCCCTTTCACACGACCATCACTGACCAGGGAGGGGAGTAAGCATGCACACACCCCCTCCATGACATGCCATGCTGCCGCCCTCCTCTTTTCGAACTGCTGTGCATGCGTATTTGGGGGCGGCCTAACACACTCGGAGGGAAAGCGCTATCCGCCCCCTTGTACAAATGAGCTCACATCTCCGGGTTGATAGTCGAGCACCTTGTCGATGCGCCATTATTATTATTATTATTATTATTATTGTCAGATATTATTATCATCTTTATCACTACCACTATCACTATTATCTTAATTATTATCAATATCTAAATTACTATCATTATCATCATTAACATTATTGGTTTTTTTTAATTGTTATTATTTTATTTAATCTTTTTTTCTTCCCTTTCCTTTTTTTTTTTGCCATCCTAAGGAATATATGAGTGTAAATGCATCATTTTCTTTCACTTTTTCTCAGACATTTAATTTCCTGCTCCCTTTTTGTTTTGTGGTTCTTAGGTTATTTTGTCCCAACACCCTGTGTTGTTTTTTTTTTGTTGTTTGTTTGTTTTTTTTCTTTGCTCCTTTTGAAAATACACTATCACAATTAAAGAGAGAGAGAGAGAGGGGGGGGGGGTACGGCCCCTGATAACCACGCAATGCTGCAGCGACATGTCAACCAACACAGTCCTACAACATCCAGAGCCCTGAGGTATTCAGAGTGGATCTCATCCCCGCCCCACCGGAGTCCGGCCACCGAGGAGCTTTTTAACTACCTCGGCACCCTTCGTCCCTGTGATGGGCACACCCCCAGACTCTTCCTCTTCCACAGAGGGCATGTTGGTGGGATTGAGAAGGTCCCCTGTGGAGTACTGCTAGTAAGAGACAGAACTGTTCTCATTAATCTCCTCATCAAACTCATCAACCTGTGTGCTAGATCCTGTACCTACACGTTTCTTTAAACTGGTAAAAAGAAATACCTGTAGAATTCTATAGATTTCTATGGAAAGGGAAATTTAGTTTTATTTAATTATTTGGCAAGTTGTATTTTTGAGGGTCCTTTTATTTTTTAACAACTACAGCATTCCCATTCAATCCAAAAGGAAATAAAGCTCAAACTCTTTTCTTAAGAGAATATCTCAGTGTGCAGTTATTAGGCAACTAAATGGAAAACAAATATATTTTCCCATCTAATTTGTTTATTTTCATCTTTAAAGTAAAAATAATGAACAAACAACTGAAAATATACAAATAAACATTTTTAACATTTCCAAAAAATGACCAATATAGCCACCCTTCTTTTCAATAACTGTCACAAGCCTTCCATCCACGGAGTCAGTCAATTTCTTTATCTGTTGAGGAGCTGCATAAAAATTATGATATGGTCAAAATTCTCACTTGCCTAATAATTGTGCACCAGTGTAGTCTTTTTGTTTCTTGTTTCCGTAGAAATACCTGTAGAATTATATATTTTTCTATGGAAAATAAATTTTCTAGTTTTTTTGTTCCAGAATTCTATACAGAATAATAATTTCTATAGAAGATTCTATTGAACATCAAAAAATGTTTTAAAGAAAATCCAAGAATGCTCTATAGAAAAGATTTTTTTCCTATATAATTTTTTTAAAAAGATTATAAATTTTATTTTCCATAGAAATCTATTGATCTCTACAGGTATTTCTATATAAATTAGGAACAAAAAGACAATACATTTTCTTTCCATATAAATCTATAGAAATACACAAATAAAAAAATAAAGAAGGAACAAAGACAATACATTTTCTATAGAATTCTATAGGTTTTTTTTTTTCATAAGGGGTGTGTGTTATACAGTTATACATATGCTTACCTCCAGATCTCATCCTTCTTTTGCACTGAAGGCCAGGACATGAACTTCTTCTCTGGGGCTCCAGTTTTCACCATTCATCTTTCTTCAGTCACAGCTTTTCTTGATAATTACAGATGTTCTCTTCTCTATAGCGACTTCATTGTTTTAAAAGAATTCAAGCAGCGCATATTTTGTGGAATCATATTTACAAAGCAAAGTAAATAAAACCATGGAATGAACAAAGGAATTCGAACAGCACGTGTGAAGATGTGTCCAGTACTTTCGTGACCTTCCATTGGATAAAACTCAACTTGACGACTCATTAAGCCAATAGCTGTGCACGACATATGTACCTTCCTTTACATATTTATGTAATGGCGGACTGCAACAGAGAGCGAGTGGAGGGGGAAAGGCAGTGAGCAGATTAATCATTATCCATGAAACTCAGACTGTTTTGATTTAATTTGATCTTATCTTTATATTAGAAACACAAATAACACATATGTTCATATATAAGAAAATTACAGAACATTTCCTTTGTCACCTGTTGATAGAATTTCTATATAAATCTTTTCTAAACTAAATTTTTTTCTAAAGGAAACTAAATAACCAGTTTTCCCTATTAACATTTTCTATTGAAATTCCTGCAGACAAATCTACAGAACATTTCCTATGCCACATAGAAATCTATATGTTCTATAGAATATTTTATTTCTATAGAAAATTATGTAGAACAAGAACCTTTTTTTTCTATTCTGTAGAATTTCTATAAAAAATGTTATGTTCTATACAGTTCTATAGAAAATGTCTGTACTAAAGAAGTTCTATAGAGCTTCTGTAGATCATTTTTTGCAGGGTTACTATGCATGAATGCTTATTCAAAGAATGCTAGCACCTAATATTTAATTGCCAAAGTTTTAATCCATATTGTAGGAGCACGCATACTATAAAAAAAATAATAATAAAAATAAAAAAAAACATTACCATATACTATTTCCTGTGTGTATGAAAGTTAAGGCAAGGAACATATACCCCATGTTATTTTTTTTTCTGTGCAGATGTTATCCAAGGAAAGCACCAATGTTGAAATTGATTATAATGAAAATTTCCCATATATTATTTTTTACCTTGGATCCCTCCATGCAGAGTCAAAGCTTTTTTTTTTTTTTTTTGTCTTGTCCAGCATCACAGCAAGCAGAATGGTAGTCTGGTTGCAGCGTTGTGCTGTACAA
>JAQMYF010040621.1:0-10528 GCA_030014195.1 Neosilurus mollespiculum | reverse complement strand
GTCCTGTATGTGCAGTACTTGTGCAATGTTTGTTTATGTGCAATATTGAGGGGGCTCTGAGTCCAAGGATTTCATTGCCATAGTGATGTTCCATTGTTACCTGTATATGACAAATAAACCTTGAAACTTAAAACTTGACTATTTTGTTTTCACAAAATATATATAGTAACATGTATCAGAGTAGTTAACATGAGCATCCACTCAGCCGTTTTCATTCTCTTCTCACTCACAAGCCTTTTCCAAGTACCTAGCGCCATCTAGTGGCAGGGATAATAATCACACACCACGCACTCCCTACTTATATATTTTGTATGAATATTTAGAAAAGATTTTGAATGAATAATTTGAGCGTTTTATATGATATGAGTTTTCATATGATATGTAGAATTATTCTAGGCCTTGTACAGGCAACTGCTGAACACTGCAGAAAGAAAAAGGCTAGGGACATAGGAGAAAAATACAGTAAGTTTAGAGATGACAAAACCTAAATATGAGGTGATGTACAAATCTCAACTGTGCCTAAATCAGTGGTGCTATACATCAGTTTTAGCTCTTCAGTGCAGTGTTTGCCAGCAGCACTACCCAGTCTACATCACTAAGCAAAAGCATTACAGGAGCCTCACACAAGTTCAATTGGCTTTAAATCATATTTTTGGATTTTTGCAAGTGGGCAGACAGTAATGCTGTATGTAGATAGAGGTTGTAACTTTGCAATTCCCAAACTCCAGCTAAAAAATGCAGATTTTACCCCTCAAATCAAAGCTCCTGCTTCTGAATAGTCTTCTAAAGTAGAAGTTGCTCTCAGGTCTGGGAGTGACATCAAATTAGCTTGGTTGTGCACAGCATCAGAAGTAGACAAAGAAAGATATATTATCTTTTGTCAATTATGCTGTATACAGTGTGGCAAACTCATTGAAATTGACCTGAATCACTCCTGGTCTGCACAAATTGCAACTGGTCCGTAAAGGTGCAGGTGTTTTCAGGGGGTAAAATGTGCATAAAAATAGCACAAATTGTCTGACAATGTAGAATCTGGCACTAAGTTTAGCCATTATAAACAAAAGTATAACATATGAAAGAGTGAAATATGGACACAACTTGAAAGTTCCTTTAAGAAATTAGCATATGCACTATGCTACAGGCAACCTCAATCATTCAGATTGAGTGTTACAACAGACTGACTGTTCATCATTTTAAAACAACTTTAACAAATTTTAGAGCAATTGTTTTAGAGCAATTTTTGATTTTCTGTTCAAGCTTGTTAGCAACTTCTGAACATTTTACTCTGAACAGCTTACTGTTGACACTGGTAGCGGTGCTGGTTGCATGACCGCTGTCAAACCTGCAGTCATTTCACACTAAGTCTCTGGAATTGGCTGAAACAATCTTCAGTATGATGGTCACTACAAATGACGGAATGAACGCTAGGTGCTTTCCAGACTGCCCGTGTTCATTTAACTTCCTAATCCATTCATCACACATTTTTGCCGGGTCAGTCAGTCAGGTTAGGGGAAACACCTAATAAATCGACCATGTGGTTCTGTGTGTACACTGTTCGTAATCATTCGGGTTTACAAGTTTCCTCCAACATCATCATTTCCCATAAGTCATTGTGCAAAAGACATACTTCATTAATATGCTGGGCTTTGCTCAGTGTAGCAGGCCTTAGTCTTAAGAACCACAGTGGAGAGTCTCTAACAGAGTGTCTATTTGTCAGAAGTCTATCAAACACCGTGAAAACTTGTAAGATAATTCATAACGTACCGTAGTAATATAAATTAAATAGGCGGAAATGTTTATGTAAATGCCTGCCTGAACAACTAACTGCTCATTCTGTTGTGCTGCATCCCTCGTGAGCGCCCCAGAACATCGATAACAACAAGTCTAATGATGTAATTACAGGGATTCCGGTAAATATGGTAAATAAACTTGAAACATTTCTCTCTATATCATGTTCTTCCCTAATGAGCAAGCCTGGTCTAGTGACAGTGGCAAGAAAAATATTACCTAGATGACAGGTAGAAGAAACCTTGAGAGGAACCAGACTCAAAGGGAAACCCATCCTCATTTGGGTGAAACCAGATAAAAATCCAAACAATGTAGAAAAAACTTCATTTAAACAACAGAGTTAATTAGTGCTGAGAGCAAGCAGGGACTAAATATGACAGCATGACAAAAAAGAGAGAACCAGAAGAAAAACAGATGTGAAGGCATCCTGTGACATAAGGCAATCAGCCGCTCCAATGTCGATGGACACAAGTGAGAGTATGAAAGTGGGGTGTGACAGCATCCTTATACACCAGCGTACCAAAACTTTGTATGCCTGAGAACCCCCAGAATTACTCCGTTACCTGATAAAAGACAGCCTGCACCTTTTGATTTAAGTAGGTGTGTGGATCATAAATGATGCTAAAGTCTCTAAGAGAATGTGGAGCGAGACCATTCAGTGCTTTATAGGTTGAAAGTTGTATTTTATATATGATATTTAATTGAGAGCCACCACAGTGTGGATAAGAAGGGGGTGATGTGCTCATAACTTTTTGTTCTAGTAAGGACTGGGCCTATTATAACTTCCAGAGAGTAACGCATAGTTTGTTCCACATCATGCATTGAAATCATATTTTTTTTTACTTTAGCAATATTCCTGAGGTGAAAAAAGGTCAAGTAATATTATGTACATTAGCTTAAAATGAACTGGTGGAAGACAAACAAGTACAGGAAGCAAACCTTCCTCTCAGACCATCCTTTACCCCTCCTCAAATTAATTCTCCATGTGAACACAGCAAAACAGCTTCTCCGATCTGATCCCGAATGGTTTTGTTGTTGTACTTCTGTGCTCGTCACTGTTTGTTCATCACGAACACCATGTTTAAACATAAGGGTATCCATAAGTGCACTTGGCACCAGGACACCGTAGGCCGCAGTTCGGTGATCAAGGTCGTGTCATTGGACTTGCGGCCTTATGTTCTGGACACTTGGGTAAAGAGAGGAGCTGAGCTGTCAACTGATCACCACCTGGTGATGAGCTGGCTCCAATGGCGGGGGAGGCTGCCCTCCAGACCTGGCAGGCCCAAGTGTGTAGTTAGGGTCTCCTGGGAACGTTTGGCGGAGACACCTGTCAGAAGAGCCTTTAACTCCCACCTCCAGCAGAGCTACAACTACATCCCAATGCAGGCAGGGGACATGGAACCCGAATGGGCCATGTTTCATGCCTTCAGTATTGAGGCGGCAGCCCATAGCCATGGCCGGAAGGTCATCAGTGCCTGTCGTGTGTTAACTCACGAACCCGGTGGTGAACACCTGCAGTGAGGGGGGCCGTCCAGCTGAAGAAGTAGGCCTATCAGGTCTTTTTGGCCTGTGGGACTCCCAAGGCAGCAGACAGGTACCAGTAGGTCAAACGTGCTGCAGCCCAGGCTGTCGCCAATACAAAACCTCAGGTGTGGGAGGAGTTCAATAAGGGCCTGGAAAGCGACTATTGGTTGGCCTCGAAAAGGTTCTGGAAAACCATCCAACGCCTCAGGAGGGGGAAGCAGTTCTCCACTTATACTGTTTACAGTGGAAGTGGGGAGTTGCTCACCTTGACTGGGGATGTTGTTGGGAGGTGGAAGGAAGACTTCGGGGACCTCCTCAATCCCACCAAATGCCCCTCGTGGAGGAGGAAGACCCTGGGGGTTTGGGTGGGGGTCCGCCCATCGCTGGGGCTGAGGTCGCTGAGGTAGTCAAAAAGCTCCTCGGTGGCCAGGCTCCGGGGATGGATGAGATCCGCTATGAATTGTAGGACTGTCTTGGTTGACATGTCTCTGCAACATTGTGTGGTTATCGGGGGCCAAAGCTCTGGATTGGCAAACCAAGGTGATAGGGTGGGGGATCGGAGGTTGTGTTCCAACTATTGTGGAATCACACTCCTTGTGTGTTGGAAGGTCTATGCAGGAGTACTGGAGAGGAGAATCTGACAGATAGTCGAACCTCAGATTCAGGAGGATGTGGAGATTCAGGAGACCAATGTGGTCTTCGTCCTCACTGCAGCACTCTTGACGAGCTCTATATACTCTAAAGGATCCTGAAGAGGGCATGGGAGTTTGCTCAATCCGTTCACATGTGCTTTGTGGATTTAGAGAAGACTTTTGACCATGTCCCTCTGGCTATCTTGTGGGGTGTGCTCTGGGAGTATGGTGTACCAGACCCGTTGCAACGAGCCATTAGGTCTCTGTACCGCCGGAGCCAGAGCTTGGTCCACATTGGTAACAACAGCTCAAATTTGTTTCCGGTGAGGGTTGGAGTCCACCAAGGCTGTCCTTTGTCACTGGTTCTGTTCATAATTTGTCTTTTTTGTCATAATTTCTGTTGAGGGGTTCTGGTTTGGTGGCCATAAGCTTTTTGCAGATGATGTTGTCCTTCTGGCTTCATCAAGCCAGGAACTCCAGTTCTAATTGGAGCGAATCGCAGTCGAGTGCGAAGCCATGGTTCTCAGCCAGAAAAAGGTGGAATGCACCCTCGAGGTCTGGAACAAGGTAGAAGAACTGTTGCTCCTCCATGTTGAGAGGAGCCAGTTGAAGTGTCTCGGGCATCTGATTAGAATGCCTCCCAAACGCCTACCTGGTGTGGTGTTTTGGGCATGTCCAACTGGGAAGAGACCCCGGGGTCAACCCAGAACATACTGGAGGGACTATGTCTCCCAGCTGGTCTGGGAATGCCTCGGTATTCCCCCAGAAGAGCTGGAGGAAGTGGCTGGGGAGAGGGACGCCTGGACCTCACTGCTTAGGCTGCTGCCCCCACGACCCGACCCCGGATTAAGTGGAAGATGATGATATTTCTATACACCTTGTAATAGGGAGAAGAGGAATCCTTCTCACTATACAAGCTACACAAATCTGTTATCCTCTCATGAGTTTGCATGGGGATGGCCAAAACCATGAGTCCCTTTCTTAACATTGACAGACTTGAGAGAATTTAATCAAATAAAAGTTTCTCTAGAAGTGATACAAGTTTCGTATCCTGATGGATCACTTCAAATATGAAGAAGCTTCTTACTGCCACAACAAGCAACCTTATACTGATACAATGCTGGCCCACACCAAGTCTCTACAACTCTGTGGCTCTACAACATATCTCAGACTTGGTGGTTGATCTAGAATTCTGACAAAAACAACTGGAAAGCAGCAGGGCCAGACCAGCTCTGAAAGCAATGAAGGAGTATCATATCAGAAAACACTTGTTCATCCACTTCTACAAAGCCATCATAGAAAGCATGCTCACATTATCTCTTAGTGTCTACTATGGAAGCTCAGACAGTCACACTATGGGGAAACTGAAGCGAATTGTTACTAAAGTCTCCAAAAAAAAAAAAAAAAAAAATGGTTGGGAGCTTTACCCTGTTAAAGCATTGCATACAAAACACACTTTAGACCGGGCAGATACAATACCAAGTGATCTCAACTTCCAGCTGCTACCATCTGGATGATGTTACAGATCCATACCAAATAAAACTATTCACTTAAAAAAACTTTTTTTTTTTCTCCAGTGGTCAGTATACTTAATAGCCCTAACTAACATGCCCCCTTGCCACTAGTTTCCATAATCTCACCTGAATGCACTGCATAAACCCAGATTGGTCTTGATTTAACTGGTAAATCAATCAATCTTCTTCTATCTGATGAGCCACTTAATATTCTGGTGAACTTAAATTTGCTAAGAGAGAGAGAGAGAGAGAGAGAGAGAGAGAGGGAGAGAGAGAGAGAGAGAGAGATTCACAGTATACATCCTCACATTTACATGCTTTTTATGTTTGCACTGAAACTGAGCTACCATGCTGACCCAAACCACCAACACTGTTGCATGGCAGGGTGGCACAAGTGGTGTAGTGGTGTAGTGGTGGAGCAAGATGGTTCGGTGTTCTGTGTGAGGTTGCAAGTTTTCCCTGTGCAGTTTCCTCCCACAGTCCAAACACATGGACATTAGGCTAATTGGCTGTTCCTAATTCCCCCTGGGTGTGAGTGTGAATGATTATGTGTGGATTGTCCCTGCGATGGATTGCTGAGCTGTTCAGGCTGTACCATGTCTTCACCCAGAGTTAGCTGAGATAGACTCCAGTCTTGGCCCAGCCCTTTGCAATTCGGCAAATGAATGAATGAAAGATTATTGCATGTAAAAATAAAGAATGTATCAATCATTGTAGAGTTTTCTTCTGCTGACCTAGCACGCACACACACACACACACACACACACACACACACACACTGTTACGTCTGTATCGAACTCTCTCCCCGACTCTCACACACCTCAAGTACACTCTCCCGAGTATGACCTTCACCTGCACCTCATCACCATCACACACACACACACACACACACACACACACACACACACACACACTCACACATTCCAGTGTCTAGCCTCGTTGGAAATGCCCGTTATATTTCTGCTGATCCTTCTAGTGTTTTTGACTCCCCTACTATTACTCCCTGAAGCTGCGCCTGACAGATTCCATCTCCAGTCTGCAGTCTTCCCCTTTCCTCACCTCTTTTCACCTGTATTTGCCTAGGAAACATCTCCCGAAGCCCCCCCCTCCTGGTGCTATTTATTGTTATTTTGTTGGCTTTGTGTTCACCCCTCGTGGCAGGGTTCTTTTTCAGTTCTCTTTTCATTGTGTGTTTTTTTTTTGTTTTTTGTTTTTTTCCACACACACACACACACACACACACACACACACACACTCCCTCTCTCTTTTGTTCTTCCTGAACAGTGTTCAAGCTGATCATAGAAAATTAATGTGTTAGAGCATGTGTCATGTCATGCTAATGACAATACATAATAAGTGTACATTTGGGGGGACACCCAGACAGAACATTAACCTTATTATATTAAAACTGCACATTATCAATAATAAAAGTACACATTCATTGTAATAAATTATGTATATGTATTATGTATATGATATATTTTTAATAATACTAAATATTATGCAGCTTTTCATCATGGAAAAAGTGTAACTTACAAATGTACTTGAAGAAAAAATACTGGGAAAATGATTATATTGCATAAATTTTCACATGGGGCATATTTGGTTGTAAATCGGTTAAAAGTGATGACACTACCATCTAGTGGCAGAACCATTTCACTGTAAGTTCAAATATAATTTTTAAAACACAACAATCAGTATTAAATTCTTTAAAAACCTGCTTACAGACATGTTAATAGTTTCAAGTCCAAAGTCAAAGGGCAGTGTGTGTGGGTGTACATCTAAAGTAGATACATGCACTGGAAGTATAATAAATAACAAATAACCAAAGTGGATGCATATGTGAAAAAAATGGTGCCTTTCACCTTGCAATGTTTCGAAATTGCACATGTGACCAGGGTTGTGTGAATAATGTAAATAAATGTAAATTCTGTAAAATGGGCATACAGGTGAAAATGAATGAAATTTCAGTGAAAATTAAACGTGTGTGCCTGCGTGGTGGTTCAGTGGTTGGCCCCTCACCATACACAAAACAACCCTACACTATAATTCCCCTTCCACCAAACACTTAGCACAACTGCCAAACCCAGACTTGTCCAACAGTCACTCCAGACAACACGTTTCCACTGCTCTAGAGTCCAGTGGCGGCGTGCTTTACACCACTGCATCTGACACTTTGCATTGCACTTGGTGATGTATGGCTTGGATGCAGCTGCTCGGCCATAGAAACCTATTCTGTGAAGCTCTCTACGCACTGTTATTGAGCTAATCTGAAAGCAACATGAAGTTTGGAGGTCTGTAATGATTGACTCTGCTGAAAGTTGGCAACCACTGACCCTGCTCTGTCATTTTACATGGCCTACCACTTCGTGTCTGAGTTGATGTCATTTCCAATTGCTTCCACTTTTTTATAATTCCACTGACAGTTGACTGTGGAATATTTAGTAGTAAGGACATTTCATGGGGCAGTGGTGGCTTACCATCCAATGGTAAAGGCAATGTCATCAAGGCGATGGGTTACTGATCCAAAGGTCAGCAGTTCAATCCCCACTATCACCACTGTTTGGCCCTTGAGCAAGGTCCTTAACCCTCAATTGCTCAGTTGTATAAAAATGATAATTGTAAGTCGCTCTGAATAAGAGCATCTGCCAAATGCTGTAAATGTAAATGTCATGACTGGACTTGTTGCACAGGTGGCATCATGGTACCACGCTTGAATAAACTGAGCTCCTGAGAGCGACCCATTCTTTCACAAATATATGTAGAAGCAGTCTGCATGCATAGGTGCTTGAATTTATCCACCTATGGCCATAGAGGTGATTGGAATACCTGAATTCAATTATATGGATGGGTGCATGAATACTTTTGGCAATACAGTGTATCTAATATGGAAATAAGTTGATTTTTTTTTTTTTTAAGCGCTCCTTATTATACTTTAGGCATGTACAGTATCATTGTCTTAATTTATATATGTATGTTAACTGCATATATAATAAAACTTAATTTATATACTTCGTGGTATTTTAAATTTGTGATGTGTATCAAAATTAAATAAAATCAATTTTACTCCACTGACTGTAATTAGAGACTTCTGGCCTCAAACAGCAGCAAAGATAACTAACTTCATCAGAAAAGGATCTATATCTTTCATAAAGAACATCAACAGGGTGAAATTTACTCTCTCTAAATCCCCTCTCACTATGCACACAGTGTGCTCCAAATGTGCTGATATTCTGCCTTTTATTGTACTGGACAATATCTATTGGACAAAGTAAGTGAACCAACACTCATGCAACCAGTAACACTCACACCTAGGGCCAATTTGGGATAGCCAATTACTAAAACTTTATCTTATCAAAAGTAGCAGCTACATTCCTTTACATGGAACGTAACGGAATATCTACTGTGTATAATAGGTCATCTCAGGATTATATTAAGTTTTGTAAATATAAAAAGTTGTGGCTGGAGCTAGCAAAGATCATAGCTACTCATTTTCTGAAGTACAGAAAGCATACTATGACGAAGACATCATAAGAGGGAACATGAGGGTGAGGAGTTGCTCCAGATCACAAGCAGTGGCATACAACCTGACAGGCAACACACTCTACTTTACAACACACTCTACTCTATGACAGGCCCAGTCCCAAAGAAACAGAGGATTTCTTCAGCTCAGGGGGAAGGAATTTCTAATACTGTTTTCTACAGTTCCATCCAATGCCTCATTCATAAGCTTGATTGTCAAAGTTACAACATCAGTGTTTTCCAATTGCAGCTAAAGGAAAACACTAAAACAAAGGTTCAATTGAAAGACGTATGAATACACAGGCTCAGAAAAGAATATTATGTAAGACAAAGATGATCTATAGAAGCAAGTGGCAATGATTCACACATAGAGGATGCCGCACTGCATGAAAAGTGCTTAGATCGGTACAAGAGGAGGTGGTCGACTGAACATGTGTCCCAGAAAGGGGAAAAGTAATAAAAAATCTTCTCGAGAATTGTTCCCCTTCATCTGACCAACTTTAAAACACAGTGGACAAAACGCCACAGGTCAGGTTAGAGGAGGAGCACTGACAGACCCAGGCAGATCACCTTACAGTTTTCCATAAGAATAGTGCATGACCAAGTCTTGTACAGTAGATGTCCAGAAATGCTGCAGTAGGAAATGAGTTGAAGATCCACTTATGAGAGGACATCCGTTAAGAAAACCATGCTCATCTTTGGCCCAAGGTGGAAGAAGGTCTGAAAGCATACCTATGTGGTGGGTACACTATCATCAACTGCAGCCTGCAGTCACCTGGAGGAGAGTAAAGTTTTCCTATTTATATTAATTATTTTTAAAATTTATTTTATATTCTTATTTTCATGACCTGCAAGGAAAATTTAGCTTTGCATTTGACCTATCCAAAGTGGAGCACACAGGAGCAGTGGGCAGCCACACTGCGGCACTCAGAGAGCAGTTGTGGGTTAGCTGCCACACTCAAGGGAACTTCAGCCATAAAGGTGGAGAAAGGAGAGGGGCCACCACACATTTTTCCTGCCAGTCCAGGAATCAAACCAGGGACCTTTTGGTCTCAACCCTGCTTCTCTAACCATTAGGCCATGGCTACCCCAGTTATGTTGCTACTAATTATCCAAAATATACTCAAGATAAGACTTGATTTTTGGTTTTTTTCTTACAATTTAGCTGAATTTTTCTGCAGTTATGATATTTCCCCTCCCCTCTTACAGGTCACATTGTTATCTCTCTCAATTTACACAAGTGATACCTTACCTCAGCATAGGAAAGTTCACTGGAAATTCAATAGTCACTTATGAATAATAATAATAATAATAATAATAATAATAATAATAATAATACATTTTATTTAAAACGCCTTTCAGGGCACCCAAGGACGCTGTACAAAACAAATAAAAGAAAACACTAACAGTTCACTATAATCAACATAAATAACACAATTAAAAACCAAAACATGAAAAGCGCAGTGGTGAAAAAAAGATTGAAAGTAAGGTTACAAACAGTATGCTGTGCAGAAAAGATGGGTTTTGAGTTTGGAAATAAAGATGAGG
>JAQMYF010040620.1:0-10530 GCA_030014195.1 Neosilurus mollespiculum | reverse complement strand
TTTAAACCTGTAACTGTTAGATCTGTGGGTCTTATTGCTGTATTTGTTCTACTATATGGCATTACAAGGGTATTTGAAATGTTTCTGTGCACATGTAGTACACGTATGTATAAATTCTACAAAGATACTTAAGACGCTACTTACACATGGAATGATTTCCAGCATCCTTGTGTTTTTTTGTTTGTACGAAGGCATAATTAAAAAGTAATAGTGGACTATAAGTTTAAAAGTAAACGGCAGATGCTTCCACTGGAATCAGGCTTTTAGCAGGGAATGTTTTGCGTCTAGCAATATGGCTGCACGAGCATTTCCAGTGACTTCAGCGTCATCAGCCCAGTCTGATATCCAGTTATTTTTAGATCAGTGGCTGGCAGCAATGCAGCCTACTTTGATAACCCAGTTAGCTGCACTGGGGGAACAACAGTGACAACCCAGTGACACTGGACTTGGATCCCTGACCTTGGGATCAGTAATCCAGCACCCTACCACCGGGCCACCATTGGAGGAGGAGGAACATAGATATCAAATAACATATATAGGCTACACCCTACTGACAGCGCTGTTGGATGGCGGAACTTTGTGCCGCTGTCTTGGTCATTTGTACTCACTCTCAGATACAACTTACAACAGCATAAATAGTGAGAAAATAAAATCAGTGGTTCACTGTATGTTGTACTAACTATAGCTGTTCTATCTTATGTCTGTGAGGAGGAACGTTGTTGCGTGTCAATCATGCAAAAATCACTCAACTTATCCAACATCAATGATGGATATATTGACTTGAAAAGAAAATAAAGACTTGCTAATGGCTTTTTACCATTAATTTATTCATTTATCTATTTGCCAAACCGTTTATTCCTACTGGGGTCACAGGTAGGGTGGAGCCTATCTCAGCCAACTCTGTACAAAGGCGGCGTACACCCTGAACAGTTTGCCACTCCATTACAGGGCCTACACAGACACAGTCATTCACCCACACCTAGAGGCAATTTGGAATTGCCATAATGTGCATGTCTTTGGACTGTGGGAGGAAACCAGGTACCTGGAGGAAACCAACGCAAGCACAGGGAGAACATGTTAACTCCACACAGAAATGCCCTAGGCGAGCCCAGAACTTAAACCTAGAACCTTCTTGCTGTAAGGTGGACGTGCTAACCACTACACCACTGTGCCAACCAACCACCAATCAGAAACAAAAACATTCTTTTGATTTAAAAATAATACAAATAATTTATTATTAAAGGTCTATTCATTAAACTTGTATGTTCATTTTTCATCGTTTATTTTCTGAAGCGCTTACTCCTAATTAGGGTCACGGGAAGGCTGGTGTCCATCTCAGCCGACTCTAGGCGAGGGCAGAGTACACACTGGACAGCTCGCCATCGCAGGGCAGAATCACGCTGACGGCTATGCAGCTACTCTTGACAAAAATCAGCAATGGTTCTTTTACATACCTCTCACCACAGACAGTGAGAGACATGGCCGGTATTTGATAACCCAGTTAGCTGTACTGGGTAAACTTGTATGTATTCATTTATAAAAATAAAAATGAAATGATATCCATTACCTGACTTATCATATATACAGTAGCTGGGTATCGGGTCTCTGCCTTGCACTTACAGAAGGAATCCAGATCAGCTCGCTTTCGTTGCAGCATGGTGGTATCTTTGTACCTCTGCATTATGAATGAAGTGCTGAGTGTAACCCTGAAACTTCCCAACAGCACTGTTAAACCATATGTACTCATCCTTATTAGAAATGTTAGAATCAGTGTACACCACATCAGCATCATCTCTGATAATAAATGAAGTGAGACTGAGAGAAGTCAGTGTGCTGTGTACTCACTCATAAGCTGTTATTAAACTGACCAATCACACGCTGCATAGAGACTGCATCATCAGTTACTACCTCACACATTACCTTTATTCAAGGTTTAACACCTCCTCTTAACATTTCTAAAGCTGGTACTTAAACTCTGCAACAGTGCATGTGTATCTGATTTAAAATACAATTCCTAACTGATTACCTGTTTCAATACACTTCTAATGATTTTTCATACTGTACAGTGAAAGATACTAATCAGCAAATGCATGAAGATACTGCTAAAATTAAAAGTCAGCCAGGGGACCCTGGTGAGGAGAATCTAACTCTACGGGGTCTCAGCAGAATACAAATGATTGCAATTGGTCGTTTTTGTCATTGATTGAAAGGGAGAGAGCGGTTTGAATGTTTCCAAGCAGACAATATGGAGGGAGCAACTCCATGTTCAAAACATTGGGCTTTAGCAACTGGAAACTTGCGACAGATAAGGCCAAGGGGGTTAGCAGACATGCTAACAGTAGAAAGCATGAGGTATGTGTTGCTTTTTTTAAAAGAGAGACAGTTCAGCAAAAAATGAAATTTCAACCCTGGTTAATTCTGACCATCTTTCTCAAAGCTTCTTGTCTGTACCTACAATTTTAGACACAGTAAAATTCCTTGTCACAAAAGACATTCCACTGAGGGGATCTTAGGGGATTTCAATGAAAACTGAGGTCAAGTGGGAAGTGGACTTTCTCTGTATCCTGCTTGATTTCTCAATGAGACAGAAGAGCTTGCACAGGCTTATATCATAGAAAAAACACCACTACATACACTTCACATGACATACAAAACAATCTGAACTGATGACTATGACTGTAACACTGTAACAGAGGAAACTAAGAACAAAGGATCCATCCCAGACCCCCAGAATGCCTCTATCTGTGACTGATCACATCAAATCAAGTATTAAGTCGCATTTTGGGTATACATTTGAGTTATGTATATTTCCATATTCCTGACTCAATAAGCTCCATGTTGGTACCAAACTCATTCATGTAGCAGGTCTGGTTGCTGGGATATAGCCAATTTTATGAAGAAAAATTTATTATTTCTCAAATCTAATAGAAATAGAATAATAACAAAAACAATCCCAAATACTTATTAAATATTGGGGTTTTTTTTTTTTTTTTGATTTTCCCCCATTTTTCTCCCTAATTTAGTCGTATCCAATTCCCACCCATCAACTTTACACTTCCCTATCGCACGACCACCACCGACCAGGGAGGGGCGCAAGCAAGCACACGCCCCCTCCGTCACATACGATGCCACGGCCCGCCTCTTTTCGAACTGCTGCGCATGCGTATTTGGGGGCGGCCTAACACACTCGGAGGGAAAGCGCTATCCGCCACCTCGTACGAATGAGCTCACAGATGCCCATGATTGGCTGGTGATCACTGTGAGTGATAGGGAAGTGAGCGTATGCCATCCCTCCCTCCCGTTAGAGCTCAGCCAATTAGCTCCCCTGGACTCCTGGTCACGAATGGCTGTGGCATCAACCCAGATTCGAACTTGCGATCTCGGGACTTGCGATCGGGGGCACTCGGGAGCCCCTTATTAAATATTGTTGCAGAATTAACTAGGAATAAGACCATTAATAAAACGTGCAGACTGTAAACTTATCGTAGTGATGACTTCATGAGCTTTATATATTTTAAAATTGAAAATATCAGGCAAAAAATTGATTCCCTAACCTTAGTCAGATATGTCAGTAATTAAAATGGTAAATAATAATATACCGCTATCAGATCAGAAGC
Source organism: Neosilurus mollespiculum (assembly GCA_030014195.1). Taxonomy (NCBI): domain Eukaryota; kingdom Metazoa; phylum Chordata; class Actinopteri; order Siluriformes; family Plotosidae; genus Neosilurus; species Neosilurus mollespiculum. Next base: position 6,913 of record JAQMYF010040620.1, on the reverse strand, counting down.
TTGAGTGTTTTAGCCCCATTCAAGAGACAGAACTAATCTCATTAATTTCCTCATCTAAATTATCAACCTGTATGCTAGACCCAGTACCTACATGTTTCTTTAAACAGGTAGAAGTGATCAACCCTTTATTAAATGTAATTAATTTTTCCCTTAGCACTGGTTATGCACCTAAATCCTTTAAACTAGCAGTTATCAAACCTCTGATTAAAAAACCTGACCTCGACCCGTATCAGCTGTCTAACTATAGACCAATATCAAACCTCCCTTTTATCGCCAATATTTTAGAAAAAGCTGTAGCGCAGCAGTTATGTTCATATCTCTGTAGGAATAACATTCATGAAATGTATCAGTCATCAATCATAATTGTGCTATCATGTTGGCAATATAAAAAAGTTTACACATATCCTCTTTTACCCCCCTGCATGATGAAATTCGTACATGAGGAAAGGAAGGCAATGTGAGGGTAAACACAGACGATCCTGTCCACAATACCACAAACCATCAGACGCAACGTATATTCTCAGTCTGCCAGTGAGCAGTGTCATTGGGAGATGCACAGGCCTGCAAGGAATGCAGGTCCAAATCTGGAATGAGAGTGCTAGCCAATTTTGTGATGTTTATGGCATCACACCGCTCACATTCAGAGAAGAAATTCTGTTTGGCAGCGGCATCTTTAGCCGCACGGTCGGCAAGTGAATTACCCCGTATTTCAGGAGAGTCAGCCTGGCAGTGCGCCTTTATTTTGATGATAGCCAAAGTGCGTGGAAGGTAGCATGCATCAATAACGTCCTGAACTAGGGAAGAATGCAAAATAGGTTTCCCTTCTGCAGAGCGAAAACCACAAGACTGCCAGATACGACCAAAATCATGAGCTATACTGAAAGCATAGCGTGAGTCAGTGTATATTCTGACATCCTTACCTTCAGAGAGAATACACGCCTGTGTCAAAAAAAAAAGCTCAGCTGCTTGTGCAGAGGAGAAAGGAAGTGCAAAAGATTCAACGATTGTGTCTGGGAGTGCACAGACAGAGTAACCACATAGAAACATGCCACTGTACGGTTTAGAGCATGAGCCGTCCACATAAAGGACATCTCCTCCATCTAACTGGGTGGAGGAGAGGTTTGGACGAATGCTCGTGAAGTGTACAATTTCAGATATACAATCATGATCTATATCGGGAAGAGTGTCATCCTGAGCATTAATAAGGCGTGAGAGAGCATGCCCTAATGTGTCAAATGAGCAAGTGGGTCTGATCTCTAAATTGCTAGTGGAACAAAGAATGGTTTCATACCCAGACCTGTACTGCACAGTCAAATGTTGTGTCTGTAAGTTCTGAAGGACCTGTTTGACCTGGTGTGGAGAATGCAAAACCATTGGGTGTGATAGTACTAATTTTTCAGCATCTTGCACCATCAGCACACAAGCAGCAACAGCCCTGAGACACACAGGCAATCCTTGGGCCATGGTATCAAGTGTTTTAGAGAGAAAAGCACAGGGTCTCATCCCCCCCATGCTCCTGGGCCAGGACCGCTTCTGGTAATTTGGTAAGCCCAGAGCTGGAGCAGAGCAGAGCGCACTACGGAGAGCCTTGTAGGCCTCAGTCATGTCTGGAGTCCATAAGAATGGCTGCTGCTGTGGATCTTGGTGGGAAATAGCAGAGCGCAGACGTTTGTCATAAAAGGAACAGTCCGGTATCCATTGCCTGCAGTAGTTAGTCAGGCCCAGAAAAGCCAACAGTGCATGTTTGGTGGCAGGGCACTTGGTTTCCAGGATAACCTTGATTCTGTCTTTAGAGAGCCGTTTATTGCCCTGAGAGAGCTCAAATCCCAGATACTTTACATTGTAATCGCAAAATTGCAGTTTAGACTTGGATACCTTAAAACTATTGGTCGCCAGGTGTGCGAGAAGGCGGAGAGAGGCTGTGTCTGCTCTTCTACAGGAACACTAAAGAAAGCAGAACATAAATCAGAAACAGAAAAATAAGAATGATGACAAGAGATAGATGTCATAATCGAAGCCACATCAGGTACAACAGGTGCAACAGGGATAATAATGTCATTAATTTTCCTTAAGTCCTGTGTGAACCGCCAGGTTCCATCAGGATCAGGAACTGGATTGACTGGTGTATTGTACCAGCTGATGCATGGTTCAATAACTCTCTGCTGTAGCAGTGGGTCTAAAATACCATCTTTCCCTTGTGCTTTAGAGATAGGGTATTGTTTTACAAATACCAGGTGTAAATGCTTAAGCTTTGCCTTGTAAGGAACGCAGTGGACAAGTCCCACTTCATCCTTGTACTCCGCCCATAATTCAGAGGGGAGGTCACAAAGAGAAGAGGGTAATAGCGGTGTTTGTTCAACCTGTGTAGAGGAGAAAAAACAGTGATTAAGTGACTCCCCTGAAAGATTGTGAAAGGGAACATCATCGGGCATAGAAACAGTGAGTTTAGAGCCAAAGAAAATGAGGGACAAATGTAACAGACTCATAAGATCCCTTCCCAGAAGACTAAAAGGACAGTCAGGCATATACACAAACTTGTGATGTAGAAAAATCTTTGAATCAATTGGACAAGTGATTAGCAATGGAGGGGTATAAAATGACTTAACAGGAACCCCTTCTATTCCCACAGAGCGAATGCAACGTTGAGACACAGGTCCCTCAAAAGAGCAGCCTAGATTGGACATGGTAGTGCCCGTGTCCACCAAGATAGGATAAACCTTTCTGTTTACACAAAGTTCAATAAAAGGTAAATCAGTGACCTGTGGAGAATCAAAGGTGCAATGTAGCATAACGGGGTTAGGACTCTGCGGGCCTCCCTATTCGTTAAGAACATCTACCTGCATTCTTTGGAAGGGGTTGGGCCCGCTGGTTCCATAACGCCTGGGAGAAGGAACTGGAGGGTTACCTTTAGCGGCTTGTTCGTCTGCTATTCTCCTTTTACAATCTTGTATCCAATGTCCCATTCTATCACAGTAAAAACATGCATCAGAGGAGGGGCCATGAAACTGGCCGCGACCACTTCCAAAACCTCTGCCCTGCCCCCTGCCCCTTTGTGTGTAACCACCACGATTAGGGGCAGAGACACAGGCAACATGTCCTTGTCTACATTCTAAGATACCATCTCCCTCCATGGTTCTTACTCTCAATCCCAGTGTCTTAACAGTCATGGTGCCTCGGTCCATAATTTGATACTTTAGGGTCTTTTGGACCTCAGGATGGCAATGGTTCATAAAAGTGGTTATAAAAAGGGGATTAGCATCATTTAGGTCTAAAATCATTCCACCCAGCAGGGTCCAGGTCTCCCTAAAGCGGTTATAAAATTTGGAAGTGCTCTCGCATTTTTCCTCTTTACAGTTAGGTCTTGATTTGTATGTTGTCGAGCTAAGAGATACCTCATAAGCTGTTCTTTCAGCTCCATCATAGCATAGTTGGCGTCTTGCCAAAAAAGGAGTATTTTTCTACTTTTCTTCTTTTTTCCACCATCCTCTTCCTCGGTTTTAACAATAACTGACCATTTGTCATTTTCAGGATCCAACGCAGGAACCTTTCACAGTATTTCTTGTTCATCATAACTATTGCCAAGTACAGCGTGTAGAATGAACCTATAATCCGCACCCACAAGCTGACAATGGCGTAAGGTTTTAATAAACATGTCCACAAAATTGAGTGGATTATTAGAAGACGGGAGCATCTTAATTATCTCCTTCAGTGCACTCACTGAGGGCAGATCAATTTTAGGCCCTTTGGCACTCATTGCCCACACAAAAGCATTATTTTGGGATGGGGGATCAGGTCGCGAGCCTGCATCTGGTCCCACATCATCTGGGTTGTCCCAGTCATGGCCGTCCGCCTTGTCAGTGTCCTTGGAATCACTTTTCCGGTTGCAGTTTGTAAACAGATCTTTTCTTTTTGAGGAAGGCCCATTGACCAGAGTTTTCACCATCCGTGCAGTGGTTTCACTCTCTGGGGGTGAGCACGCGTTGGACGCTGCTCCCTTAATACATATATCTCCCGTTTGCATGTCAGATAAAAAAGGATTATTCCCCTTTGTTGGTTCATTTCTGGAAGGTACGGAGGCTCCGGAGGATCCGCCCCTGTTATAGGGTGGTGGTGTAGGCGCGCATGCAGACAGTGGCAATTTTGCTTTGGTCTCAGAGGACACCTTGGGAATGGATTTCGATTCTTTCTTTGAGTTGTTAATCCCATTATATTTATCCCATACCGTTTTCATCTCTACCCATTTGATATAACTCCGGGTCATGTAATCATAATCCCATCCAGGATCTCCCATTCCCACATAAATCTGATTGTACACTAAGGCTAGGTATTCAAGTTTAAATGTTCCTCCCTGGGATAAATTAAAAATTGAGGCTGGGATTCAGTCCAGCCAGCCAAATTATCTAGCCATGGCATGCTATAGAATGTTAAACCAGATTTATTCATCCAGTCTCGAGGAGCCTCCTCTGGATCTGGTTTAGGATATTTATTAGAGGAATTACCCATAGTTCACTGCAATAGGCACCACAACAATAACCACAACAATAAACACAAAGAGGATGAGGAAGTCAGTGCAGGAAATCTAAACAAAAGCGCGCGCTATGAGAGACCTTTTCCCTCTGAGTCAAGGACTCAGGCTGTCCAACAGCCTAGAGGGATTTATCTACCATGAATCCTCATCATCCGGGATTAAACCGGATGGAAACCAAATGGATTTATTCTTCATAAATACTTATCATCTGGGATTTAACCGGATGGATGGCAATAAGTTTCCTCAGTAAAAGCCATTGATCTCATCAACAAGGAAGACTGCTTTTCACTTTTAACAATATAAACAAAATATTAACTCAGCAGTGCTTACCTGATCAATGAAATCCCGGACGAGCCCCCAAAACTGTAAAAAAACTTATTCCTCTCTCATCCGCTCTCTTCCACGTTCGCTCCGCTCTCACTCCGGACAGTCACCAAGCGCTTGGGAGAGACTTCAATAAAGAATCAGTACACCAAAGTAAACTGAATCGTTTATTCAAGCACTCTGAAAATACAGTCAAACTATAGCAGTCTTTATACACATCTTGGCACAAAGCAAACAAAGAAATAGGGGTGTGGCTTTTCAGTTAAAGCTGCAGACGGATGTCTTTACCAAATAAGAACACATACTATAGGTTAGGGGAAGTACCATATAAGGGAAGAGTGTACGTGCAAGGAACAGGATCAACTAAAGGACACGAAGGGGGTCTACCTATGGAATGTGGCTAAGTGCAGTTTGTGCCATAAATCTACCTATGGAATGTGACTAATGGAAACATTGTAGTCTGACACAATACAGATGTAAGGTAACCAGTAAAGCCTAGCTAAATACAGAGAAATAAATCACAAGACCCAAACCTAAAGATTAATGCATATAAAATACTGAAGGTAGACAATAACAAGAAATATAAAATCAATAAACAGTATTAATTAATTATTTCCCTTCAAGGCCCTATCATAGCACAGAGACAGCACTCGTTTTATTTATTTACTGGTGGCCTCTGACCACAGCTGTGTCTCCCTGCTTATGTTACTTTACTTTAGTGAAGCCTTTGACACTATTGATCATACGATTCTCCTCGATAGATTAGAAAATGTTGTTGGAGTTAAGGGAACGGTCCTCTCCTGGTTTAAATCTTATTTAACTGACTGTTATTAGTTTATAGATGTAAATGGTGATTTCTCTATAAGTTCTAATGTTAAGTTTGGTGTTCCACGAGGTTCTGTCTTAGGCTCGCTGCTTTTTTCTCTATACATGCTCCCTTTGGGTAATATTATTCGAGAACATGGCATTAGCTTTCATTGTTATGCTGATGATACACAGTTACATACTTCAACAAAGCCAGATGAGAGACACCAGCTGAATAAAGTTGAGAATTGTGTAAAGGACATTAGACACTGGATGCTTATTAACTTCCTCTCAATAAACTCTGATAAGACCAAAGACCAATACTTGTACTCAGATCACAGGCAGATAGAAATAAAGTTTCTGATTATGTAGTAACTTGGATCGTGTTTCAGTTTCATCGTGTGTAGCAGTTAAGAACCTTGGAGTGATTATTGATCCTGGTTTTCATTTGAAGCTCATGTAGATAATATTACTTGGATAGCCTTCTTTCATCTCAGAAATATTGCTAAAATAAGAAATATGATGTCACTGCATGATGCAGAAAAACTTGTTCATGCTTTTATTACCTTGAGATTAGATTATTGTAATGCGTTATTCTCTGGATGTTCTAATAGGTGCATAAACAAGCTCCAGTTAGTCCAGAATGCAGCAGCAAGAGGTCTTACTAGAACCAGAAGACATGAGGATATCACCCCCATCTTATGTACACTGCACTGGCTCCCACTAAAATTTAGAATCTAATATAAATTGCTACTTTTTATCTATAAAGTACTTAATGGTCTTGCACCACATTATCTTAGTGAACTTCTTGTTGTTTATGATCCAGCTCGCCCATTTAGATCAAAAGGTGCAGGCTGCTTAGTGATGCCTCGGATACTAATGACTACTGCAGGGGACAGAGCTTTCTATTACAAAGCGTCGCAATTATCGAATAAACTTCCAGTTAATGTTCCGGACTCAGACACAGTCTCGGACTAGGCTGAAAACTTACTTGTTTAGTCAAGCATTTTGTAAATCGCATTTTGTTAGGTAAAGGAGCAGATCTGGGGGTTCTCAGGCATAGAGAGTTCTTGTAAACTGTACACTGCTGTTGCTCCCTCACTCTATATGCCCACCCAGGTCCGTTGACACTGGTACAGGGTGCCCTCATGTCTGCCCTCATTCTGGTCTCTCTCTTTTTAGTTATGCTGCTATAGTTAGTCATGCTGGAGTCCCTGCTTGCACCCAGCACTAATAAACTCTTCTTTTACCATTACA
>JAQMYF010040619.1:0-10540 GCA_030014195.1 Neosilurus mollespiculum | reverse complement strand
AAGAGAGATGGTTTGAAAGAGGAGTAAAAGAAGCCATCTATGTGAAGAAGGAAAAACCAACATTAAACTGAGGGGGCAGTTTGAGGTTTCACCTTTTAAGCACTTACAGGGCAGCTCTGGATCTCCTTCCCAAGAGGTGTCACTCCACTTCACACCTTTATTCAGGTGACCAAATGACCCCATATGCAGACCAGGTAAGCAACCTTAGTGGACAAAGGACCCCAACGAGCGATGGAATGGATGGGAGGGACAGTGATTTGCACTTAACTTGAGAGTTTTTGCTCAGCCTATATAAGGCTGGAACTTTCCACCAGAACTTTTAACTGATGAAGCTTTTTGGATTGAAAGCGAAACATCTTCAAAAACCACAAAAAGAAGTCTAGTTGCATCGACTAAATTTTTTTAGGATTGCAGGTGATACTAACTCGTGCTCACCATAAATAAACCAACAAACAAACAAATAAATAAATAAATAAATGTCCATTAAAATTTATAGGTGTTTAATCACCTTCAACAAAATTGAGGGAAATTTTATAACCAAAAACCTGGACGAGCTCAGTGCTGTTGAAATCGAAATAAACAGTTTAAATAAAGACTGGGGTTGTTTCTTCCTGGAGCTGTCAACAATCTGAATCCTCATAATTCGTAAATATATTAAGACTGAGGAATAAGTTGGGTGTAATCCATGTTCAGTCTCAGTAATATGCATTTTGGCTGCAGTGAATAATTGTGATTATATGGGATGAGTGGTGACCAGCCAGCAATTTTTTTCCAGGAAAAAATATGAACATACAGCTGAAAGGAATGTTTTCTGATGCACACTCATTTTCATATATATTAACAAAAAAGTGTGTATATTTAAGCAATATCACATAAACAGCAGTGTTGTAGTGAATATCAGCACGGTTAAAATTCAAAACGGCGGTACCCAGGTCGACTGTGGCTGCAGTGGCTCAGATAAGTACGGGTGAATTATTAAGAAACAATGCTGTTAGTCTGCATACTTTCAACGGTAATAGGCAGTGAAATTACTCCAGTATAGTGTATGACCGTCAGTAACTACTTAGCCTAGGAATTGCTAGGCAAAAAACAGTTTTGGACACGTAGATGTGACCATACTGGAGCGTCTACACAGCCTTGGATTGCTATGTCGGCTACATCCAGCAGCCAGTGATGCAGGGGAGCCTTGTACCAGTGGGGTCCGCCAGCAAGGGACACAGAGGCGGTGCAACAGAAATCGGAAGCAGGGATGTTGAGTGGGGCTAACAGCTAAGCTAAAGGCTAACCCATTTAGAGCACTGCGACCCTCCGTCCTGCTCTCCAATGTTCAGTCCCTGGAGAATAAATTGGACCACCTAAGGTTGGATATAACCACCAGATGGGAAATGAGGGACTGCTGTGCCATTTATTCTCATAGAGACCTGGCTGAATCCATCCGTACCGGATGATGCCATTAGCATGGAGGGGCTAATATTCAGGTAGGACAGAAGCAGCTCTCTCACTGGTAAATCCCAGTGCAGCAGTGTTTGCTTATACATCAGTTACAACTGCTGCAACAACGCCAAGATGATTTCAAGTCACTGCTCTCCTGATGTGGAGCAACTGACTGTAAAATGTAGACCTTTTTATCTACTTCGAGAATTCACTGTTATCATCATCACAGTGGTGTACATTCCACCCAGTGCAAACACCAGAGAAGCCCTGAGTGCTCTCTCCGCTCCATCAGTGACCTGCAATCTGCACATCCAGTGGGAGTTTTCATGGTTGCAGAGAAATTTATTCAGGCCAATATGAAAACTGTGTTTCCTCATGGTTTGGCCTGCAGGAGCCATGGAAGCATTACAGGACTGTTTTGAGTGCACAGACTGGGACATGTTTAAGTCAGCTGCTAAGGACATCCAGGTGTCTGCTGAGTCTGTGTCGGGGTACATCCAGAAATGCATGGAGGATGTTAGTGTGGTTAAAAACATCTACACAAGAGCCAATGAGAAACCCTGGATGACCAGTAAGGTACGTGCACGAAACGATGCTTTCAAGTCTGGTGACATGGTGGCATTGAAAACAGCTACAGCCAACCTGAACTGGGAGATTCACAAAGTGCGCTCATGGTCAAAAAATGCAGGACTTTTCAACAACCCCACAAACACTACAAGAATGTTACAGGGCATCCATGCTATTACCAATTACAAGACCCCCCCTCCCTCCTGTGAGAACAACATCAGCAATCTCAATGAACTGAACAACCACTTTGGGAGGTTTGAGGCACTAAAAACAACCCCAGGTAAAAAAATCTAATCCTCATCAAGATAAGCAGTCACTCTGCCTGGACCCAGCTGATGTCTGGAGAACCCTGAGGACGGTTAATGCCCAGAAAGCCCCTGGACTTACAGGGGAAGAGGAAGGTGTCACTTCCTCCTCATTCAGTACAGAAAACCTGTTATCCAGCTGCAGATTCCAGCCAGGCAGGGCACGAGACAACACTTGCCACCTCTTGTGATCCGACCCAGGCCTCAGCCTGGTAGGGCGTGGGGCTGATGATGGTCCTGGGTCTAGCTCCCAGCTGGATCCAGGGGTCCTCAGCTTGGGACAAAGCAGTTTCAGTGGAGAGAGCCCAGTAATTGCATTTATTCATGGTGGTGACACTCACAGCAGTGAGAGCTGGAGCAACCAGGGAATCGATGAGCTGTTCATCATCCTTAATTTGGTAAAGAGTTGAAATTCTTCCCATCAGCTCTGCAATTTTTTATGAAAGGTGGACGCAGCTTACACAGCCCAGCGGGGAGGTAATTGGAGCCATATTGTTCTTTAGTTCTTACAAATCCTGCAGCTGAAGTAATGTAGTGGGGAAAAGGAGGGATAAGGTGAAATAAACTGACCATCCTTGGTTTCAGCACCCACCTGTGTAACTGGGTGTTCGACTTCCTCACAAACAGACCTCAGTGCATGCGGGTGGGAAATAATGTCTCCAATGTCATCTCCCTGAGCACTGGTTCCCCCATAGCTGTGTTCTGAGTCTGCTGCTGTTCATATTGATGACCCACGACTGCTGCACCAGGTTCAGTACTAACCACATCGTGAAGTTTGCAGACAACACAACAGTAATAGGCCTCATCAGTAACAACGATGAACAGGCCTACAAAGAGGAGGCGAAATATTTGGTGGACAGGTGTGAAACTAACAACTTGATCCTGAACGTCTCAAAAACAAAAGAGATCATTGTGTACTTCAGGAAGAACCAGCCCAGCCACACTCCTCTCACCACCAACAACTCAGCAGTGGAGATCGTCAGCAGCACCATGTTCCTGAGGGTGCAGTTAACGGACTCTTTGAACTGGTCCAATCACACTGGTAGCCATGTAAAGAGGGCACAGCTGTGTATGCATTTTCTGCGCTGGATGAGAAGAGTGCACCTAACAGCTCTCATTCTCACCACCTTCTACAGAGGACCTATAGAGAGCATACTGACCAGCTGCATCTCAGTCTGGTCAGGGGCCTGTAGTGCCACTGACTGGAAGTCCCACCAGAGGGCGGTGAGGACAGCGGAGAAAATCATTGGGACCTCACTTCCTCACCTCCAGGACATTGCAAAGAAACACTGTCTGACCAGAGCTCCAAACATCACCAGAGACCCCTCCCTCCCCACCATGGACTGTTCTCACTGCTGGCCTCTGGAAGGAGATTCTGCAGCCTACAGAGCAGAACAGCCAGGCCCAACAAGAGTTCCTTCCAGCATGCCATAAGACAGCTGAATGCACTATTCCTCCCTTCTTACCCACACACGCACACACACCTAATAAGGATTGCTCCACTAAAGATCTCTGTGCCATATTACTGTGCAATATTGCATTGCAACTAGACTGTGCAATATATTTATCTTTCATTTATCTTTTAAACAAACATTTTATAAGTATATTTAGTAATTTCTATTTTATTAATATTTTTCTTATTATTCCTGATGTGCTCCGAGCCATTGCATTGAAATCTCATTTTGATGTAAATCTAAATGACAAATAAAATCTGTCTAAGTCTAAGTTTGTGATTTGGCCACAGTTACAAGACTACAGGTAATTGCTGGTAAACACAGTTAAACATAGGTAATTAAGGTAATAACATGTAAACACTGTTGTTGGACCCATAATTAAATTTTTTCTTATATTTCATGTTTTATTATGAGTGATCATATGCATATAAACGCAAACTGGTGTTTGAGCACTGGGTGGAGCATTAGCATAGGAAGTGTATAAATAGGTATGCTTCAGGTAATGTGTAAGGTGTGTGTAGTGGTGATGTTGGTGGCTTAATCTTTTTTTGAGCATGTATGAGGCAGCTTATTTGTATCCTATAAACTGTATGAACAAAAATCATGCAACAGATAATGGAGTGTTCAGCTGTTTTCATTACTTATGCTAAAGAAAAAGGTGCACTGAGTATCAATAAATTAGTCATCGTGCTCAAAAATACACAACGTGTTGGACATCAGGTTAATTATCTGCCCAGAGCATGCGCCCGAACAGGTCCCCCCCAATTCGAATTAGTTTTTTGAAAGGAAAAACTATGGAAGTGGTGCTGATGATCAGGACAGCAGCATGAGTGTAAGTGAATACAGCAGCTGTATTAAAGCCAGGGAATAAAGTTTTCTCTGGAAAAGGCTGAAGCATCTCTGCAGCTGATCACAGTCACTGTGGAAAATGTTTGGGTTCTCACATATGCACCTCGGTGTGTTTAAAAAGTTTCTCAGGAGCAAAACCGCAAAAGCCTGCAGCCGCATTCAATGGAAACCTGGCATGGATTTACTCGCATTTCAACAAAATAACCTTACAATAAAACTTACATTTCAGCAAATTATTACAATAAATCTCACAAACAAAACATTTAAGTGAAGCTAGCATTTCATACAAAATACAGCCAAATATTTTATTTATTTATATTCTATTAAACATTTCAGCTCTCAGCAATGTGAATGCACTAGGCAACTCTTTTTTCAAAGAAAAAAATGGGTTATTTTGAATTTTGTGATATTTAGAAGATAACAGTGGGTTGTGGTGGCACAGTGGTGTAGTGGTTAGTATGTCCACCTCACAGCAAGAAAATCCTGGGTTTGATTCTGACTTTCGATGAGTGAGTGAGGGTATATCTTGGGTGACAGCCTCTAGTAAAAGATGCTGCTGAGTTGCTTTGCATAATAACTTTGTCAAAAAGTTATTTTTAAAAAGTTAGTTTAAAACAGAATTTAGTCTCAATTAAATCAGAAATGTATAGCTTTTAAAAACATTGACTTTATTTAGGTACAATAGTGAGCAGTGAAGATCATACACCACTTTTGTCTAAAAGGGCTTCTAATAAAAAGAAGTGAAAAATTACTTCTCTATAATTTTTTGGTGAAAATGTATTGAACAATGCTACTGTAGGAAATGAGAAACAAAAATAAATAAATAAAATAATTCCGACAAGTAAAAGTATGGCTAATAAACTTGGTGTTGCAATTTTAATATTTTTTTTTACTTTTGCATGGCATGAATGAACTTCAGACCATATGGAATGGTTGTGAGTAAAGAAATAAAAAAAATATGTGAACACTATGCCTGAAAAGTTAAATGCTGTAAAATAAATGCCCAAAGTAAAGGGGGGCCACACAAAATATTGATTTTTTTTTTCCCAAAAAAGAGACTATTATTTGTGTTATTGTTATATATTGTTGTTTGTTTACTTATTCTTATCAATATGATCCCATATTACATGAAATAAATACTTGACTATTACTTGGTTTCTGATCAATCTTCATTTTGTTAAGTTGAATAAGTGTTCTGTATTTTTTTTCCTTCACTCGCTAAACCATTCCATATGGTGTGAAGTTCAATCATGCTGTGCAAAAGTAAAAAAAAATACAATTTGTGACACCTTTCAGTTTTTCTGAAAAATTGGTATTTTCAGTGTTTTTGTTTATTGTTCATACTTTTACCTCAATATACTTGTCGGAATTATTTTTTTGGTTCTCATTGCCTACAATGGCATCGTTTAATACATTTTCACCAAAAAATTATAGAAAGGTCATTTTTTACTTCATTTTATTAGGAACCGTTTTAGTCAAAATTGGTGGTATATAAACTTAACTGCATCCTAGTGGACATTTTTTACATGTTTTTTGTTGTTGTTTTGCTCATGAATAGGGACTGTTCCAAAGGCAAAATTCTTTCTTTAAACTCAGACCTCACACGCAAGAAAAAAATCCCATAGCTGGCCGTAACAGTCATCTGTAGTCTTCCTCATTACAGAAGTTTAAATTTATTTATTTCTGTAAAGCTGATTTGTAACTTTAATTGTTAAACCAGAATGTAAATAAAATTGAAGTAAATATTGTTAGGGTCGATTTTAAGTTCTGGCAGCTAATATTTCTTTTTTTACTATAAACGTTCTTCAATATTCTCTAATAAACATTCATAAACATTCCCCATTATTAATTTATAAGAAATAGCTCAGAGTAAAATCTTGAATAAAGTACCTGAAATCTGAAGGATGCAGACGATCAGTCCTACAGCATGAACACACCTCACTGCCCTTCTGAGAAGTCTTTCTATTTCTGAGAGACTGAGATGACTTTTTATGTTATGTCATTCAAGGTGTCTTATACTAATTACTTGTGCGTATTTGCCTAGTCTTAACAAGATTACGTGAACTCACAGGGAAATTACTTTTGATCCAACCCAGTCAGAAGGGTGGGAGACTGAGGCCTTCGACAAAAAACAGTGTGTTCTGGGTTCAGAATCTACTTTTATTTAGATTAGATAAATAATCTCTTCGAGATTGTACAAAGACAAGATTCATTCATTCAATTCATTTGCTGAACCATTTAATTCTGTTAGGGTTGCTGAAGCCCAACTCAGCCGACTCTGGGCAATGTTGAACAGCTTGCCAGTCCATGGCTAACTTAATGTGCATGTCGTTGGATTATGGGAGAAAACCAGAGTACCCAGAGGAAACCCATTCAAGGATTGGGAAAACATTTAGACTGCACACAGAAACGTCCTCACCGAGCCCAGGACTTGAACTAAGGACCTTCTTGTGAAATTAAGGTTATTAGTTCACAATAAACAAACCACATTTTGGTGTTTATCTAATTTTTGAAAAATTCCCAACTTTCCTGGAATTAAAGTTAGTATATTATATCCTAAAGGTGAAGATGACCCTGATAGGTCACATTTAATATAAGACAAGGTGAATCAAAGGTCAGCATCCATGCAAAGGCCTAAACAAATTTCTTATGAGTCTACCAAACACCCCAAGGATTACATTCTTCTGCTTTAGTGTAATGACATTGTACTGTCCTTGATTCATTTCAGCTCTATTATCCTGCATTAACAGAAATTTTATTTCACCACTCTGTGAGATTTAGAGAGATAGCACATTATTCTACATGGTTTTGATTTGAGAATATTTTATTTGACTTGTCCACCTCAATTTTCATCCATCTTTCTATTCATCCAATCAGTATATACACTGCTTACCAGATGTTAAAAAGCTAGATAGAAAAGTCCAATGTGACCCAACAAACCTCCCACATTTCAAAGCTAAATAATAAAAAAGGTTAAAGATAATTAAATATTTATTTACACAATAAACTTTATTCAATACACTTTTCATTCATCGTTATTTGCACACATGAAACTTAGTGAGGCAGGAGAAGCAGTGCTAAAGTCAGTTGGAGGCCCAACCCCAACTTGAACCCCTTGATGTTGAAGAAGTGGAGGTGTGGTTTCAGTAAGATGGAGCTACGGCACACACAGCTTGAAGATCACTGGAAATTCTGAGGTAAATGCTTCCAGATCGCGTGATCCCATTGCGTGGTAATGTCAGATGGCGGCCCGTTCCCCTGACCCCGCCCTTGTGATTGTTTTCTGTGGTGCTACCTTAAATCACGAGTGTATACTCATCCACCCCTTAAGATTGCTATTCAGCAGGAGACCCCTTGAGCCACAGCAGTCTTCAGAAACCACCTGTATAAATGATGACGGCCACCATAGAATGGAATATTGATTCATTCATTCATTTTCTGAGCCACTTAATCCTAATTAGGGTCACGAAGGGGCTAGCGCCCATCTCAGCGAAGCAGAGTACACCCTAGGCAACTCGCCAGTAGGACCTTTGATAACCCAGTTAGCTGCACAGGGGTACAGCAGTGACTACCCATTGATAGTGGGGCTTGAACCCCCGACCTTGGGATCAGTAATCCAGCACCTTACCACCAGGCCACCACTGCACCCTACCACCGGGCCACCTCTGCCCACCCCCCATTTGGAAGATGATGATCTTTAAATCATGATGAATAAAACTGTATTGAATGAAGTTTCATGCGTGAAAATATTTGATTATACTGAATGATTTTTTTAATGAACTTTAAAATGCGCAAGGTTTCCTCTGGGTAATCATGTTTTCTCCAACAGTCCAAAGACATGCAAAATAGGCCAATTGGCTGTTGTGAGAAGAGAAAAGAGTTTTTTAACACTGGAATGAAGATTAAGTGATATGGCAGAGAAATATACAGTAACTAGCCTTCACAATGGAGACAAGATACAGCATTATAAAATTAGCTCTAACAATGAAGTGAAGATGCATTTACATTTATGTCATTTGGTAGATTTCCTCTCCAGATCGACTTTTTATCTCACTTATACATCTGAGCAATTGAGGGTTAAGTGTCTTTCTGAAGGGCCCAACAGTGGCAGCTTGGTGGTACTGGGGCTTAAACTGCTGACTTTCTGATCACTAACCCTTCAAGCAGCACTTGTATGTGTGACCCATGAGGGTGGTAAATGTGCTGAAATATGGGTCCCAAAAAGGATTGTCTGTAGGCTACATAGTGGTCTCATGTCAACTGCTAACATGTGTATGTGGGCCCAAACTAGGTTATGCCTGGGCTACATGGCATCAATTGGGCACAGGCCCAAAATGAGTATCTTACCTGGGTCTCGCTTTGGTCAACTAAATGCATCCCACTTTATCAAGCCCGGATGGGCCCCCTATGTGGATCCTAGTTGGGGTACCACTGAGAGCAGTGGGCTGCCACACACATTGGGGCACCTTTATGGTTGGCCATAAACATCTAGGGGTCCCAGACTAAATTAAAGAGAGTCTCTCTCTCTCTCTTTCACTTACTCGCTCTCTCAATCCTGATACTGGGAGACTAAAGCCCATTTCAGCTAACTCTGGGCAAAAGCGGGGTACACCCTGAACAGCTCACCAGAACATCACAAGGCCAACACACACACAACCATTCACACTCAAACCAAGAGGCACTTTGTAACCCAGAGGGAACACATACAAGTACAGGAAGAGCATGCAAACTCCACACAGAAACACCCTCAATGAGCCAGGGACTGGAACCGAGGACACGGTTTGTATTTTTGCCAGGTGTCATCAAAGTGATGATCGGTTTCTCTTTTGAGGCTGGTTCCTCTCAAGGTTTCTCCCTCCTGTGGTCTGATAGTCTTTCTTGCGATTAAAAATTTATAAAAATGTATATCTTATAGTCTGTGAATTAAGTTAAAATCCATTAGTCATTACTTCACCCAATGGCATTAGAGTCGTTTGACCCCATACGTTGGTAAAGACCTTTAATAAAGAACATCATCAAAATAAGATTCGGTCTCTAATTCCCCTATCACTATCCACAGAGTGTGCTCCAGAAGTACTTGTGTTCTGCATTTTGTTGTTACAGTTAGAAAGAATAAAAGCTCCCAGCGTTTGACAAGGACCCTGTAGCAAGTTACCACTCTACCAACTTCTTTCATGATGAAGACCGTCCTTTGTGCCTCTATGAGCTGCCCCTGGTTTTTGCAGAACATGATTAATTTGGGGAGGGGGGGATCCAGAAAAAAAGATTGTTGGCTTATTGGTTGAGTATTAATACGAAAGACTGGTAGTGGAGCCTACCCAGGCAGTTGGCACATGAATATTCCTAGATTTTGGCAGTCTCTGTGGCTCTGCCTTCCCATTGTATCCTGCTGGCAAAACAAAAGGGGATAGGGTTCTGTCATCTGAGCAGCCCTCGTCCACATGCCACTTATCACCCTCTTACTTTTAACCTTCCTACTATGGTATCTGAGTGTATATTAAGGTTACACATGCTTTCGACCATTGGTTGGGTAAAAATAAGACCAGCATTCTCACCCATTTTTAATAGCCTGCTAATATTTATTCTCAAAAGCGAACACCTATGTCATTGGGCAGACTAGAGTATAGAGTAAATCCTGGTCTACATGCATTGGCCACTTCAGTCTTAGTGAAATGAATGAAATTAGCCAAAGATTTCTCAAACTTTGCAGCTGCCATAAGCAGTGCATTATCTATAGTGAATTGGGGAAGGGGTGGGGGCAATGCATAATATGCCCTAACAGAGGAGTGAGGACATAGCAATATGGGGTGATATATAAACTGCCTAAACAGAGGACAGAGGGTATAGTGCTATGGGGGTTATAAATAATCTGCCCTAACAGTGGTGTAAGAACACTATATATAGGGGTGATATGTATTGTCTCCTAAAAAG
>JAQMYF010040618.1:0-10540 GCA_030014195.1 Neosilurus mollespiculum | reverse complement strand
CATCTGATTGCACTGTGGTTTTATTTGACTAAGTATTTAAGTAATTGTTGAACTATTGAGCATGCATTAAGAAATAAGCAGGTACAGAAGGGGACTTTGCATCCACCCGGTGTATGTCCACTCAGAGAGGGCTCTGAGTTCCGACAGTTGCTCAGTCCAATGTCAAGGCACCGCCTTATTTCAAGGGTGATCACACTGATTCGTTCTCTGTTCATGAATGGGGGGACATGATGCACTGTTACTTGAAAAGGGTAAAATGTGACACACCTACTGAAATGTACGACCTGATAATGTCTAGACCAGGGATCTCAAACCCATTCCACAAAGGGCTGCAGTGGCTGCAGGCTTTTGTTTCAACTAAGCAGCAGCTGACTTGGCTCATTTAATCAACTGATCTGTCTTCAAACACTTGATCTATGAATCTATGACAATCTATGATAGATTGACCAATCAAGTGCTTGAAGACAAATCAGTTGATTAAATGAGCCAAGTCAGGTGAGCTGCTGCTTAGTTGCGCCCCTTTCGGCTACCTTATTGCTGTATCCCGCCAGCACATTATCACAAACTGAGAGAGGTCCTGTCTAAGATGGAGCTGAAAGGAATCATCAGAAAGTCAGTCAGTGAATATGCTTCACTGCTTGTCTCGGTATGGAAGAAATCTGGCGATTTAAGGATCTGAAATGATTTCTGCTGGCTTAATGCCAAGACTGTCAAGGATGCTCATCCACTGCCTCATCAGGCTGACTGTCTTGCTGCCCTTGGGGGAAATGCCTTGTTCATTACCATGGACCTCACATCGGGGTTTTATAACATCCCCCTCCATGAGGCTGACAGGTGGTACATGGCTTTCACAACACCCCTGGGCCTTTATGAGTACAACAGGCTCCCCCAGGGTCTATGCAACAGCCCAGCATCTTTCATGCAGATGATGATCAGTGTCTTCGGTAATTTGAACTTTTCAAGTCTTCTCTGTTATTTGGATGACCTGTTGGTCTTTGCTCCTTCTGAGGAGGAAGCCCTAAAGTGGCTGGACATGGTCTTTTCACGTCTCAGATCTAACAGTCAGAAATTAGCACAGAGGAAATGTCACTTCCTTCGAAGATCTGTGAAATTTCTTGGTCATGTGGTTGACAGCAGTGGCGTCTCTGTTGGTCAGAAGAAAGTGAAAATGATCTCTGCTTTTAAGAAGAAAGACCTTATGAATGATGATGGATGCACTCCATCTCAGCAGAAGGTCAAGTCTTTCCTTGGCATGGTGCTTTATTATCAGCACTTCTTTCCTGACTGCTCTTCCATTGCCAAGCCGCTCTTCACTCTTACTGCAGGGCAGAAGAGGAAAACTAAAGGCTCCTTTGGCTGACGGAGAGCAGGCACCTTTCATGAATTAACTCCTCAGGACTGGACTCTTGCTTGTGAGAAGGTCTTTGAAAATCTGAAGGATGCTCTCCTGAACAGTGTGGTACTGGCACACCCAGATTTTGATAGACCTTTCATCCTCTCCACCGATGCATCTCTTGATGGCCTGGGTGCTGTCCTTTCACAGGTGTCAGTCGGCGAAGAGAGAGCGAGACCTATTGCCTTTGCGAGTAAGTCCCTCACTTGCAGTCAAGCTAACTATGTTGGAATTCTTAGCTCTCAAGTGGGCTGTTTGTGATAAATTCAGTCATTGTGAACTTGTCAGTGACTGTCCGGTCTGATGACAATCCACTCACATATATACTGACCAGGCTGAGAAAGCCAGCCTCGCACACTTTCTCACACTCGCCAGCACTTTTTCTGGTATGGCATGGAGAGAGATGTGTGCAATCATGTCAGATGCTGTTCCAGATGTGTCCTCAGTAAAACCCCTGAACTGGCAGCCAGAGCCCCACTGGACAGCATCAAAACCTCTATTTCACTAGCACTTGTGTGTGTGGACTTTCTGTCAGCTGAGGATAGCAACAATACGTCTGTCGATGTTTTGGTGATCACTGACCACCAGACTCGCACACGCTTTCGCCTCTCAGGATCAGAGTGCTAAGAGAGTAGCCAAGATACTGTGAAACAACCTTCCACATGGAAAATGGTGGTACAGAGAGGTTTAATCACACTCTGGGTAACATGTTGAGGTCACTGCCCCATGATCCAAACAGAAATAGCCACAAATGATTCAGACCATGACCTTTGTATATGTGGTGGCCGGTGGATCACAATAATAAGTGAAAGCCTTCAAATTTATTAGTATACCGATTACGCCACCTTGGGAATTTCACCCAAGGAATAATCTACCTTAATCCTGTAATTTATAAAAGCACACAGGTTCGACTCCACTCAGGCAGGAGACGTGGTTCCAAAAATTAAAATAAATTTTATTTACACAATCAACTAAACAAATACAATAAAAAAAGAGAAAAAAAAACACAATCATCCAAAGGAAGGGACAATAATTAATGCTGGGGGCCTGTCGTGGGACAAGGGCTGCGACAGGGATAAGGAGGCCCACCCAACTAAACACAACCTTCACTAAATAAACCCAGGTCCCCAAAAAGGCACTACACACACCAAAAAAAGAAAGAAAAAGGGGGGACCCCAGCACCCAGGTCACCAGCCCCGCCACCACCGACCCTCGGCAACTGAAAAAAAAAAGGGAAAATAAAATACAAACAAAAACAGAAAGAGTACAAGTAAATCAAAATAAACACAGTGTAATCCCACACACTAAAACACACAAAGTTATTCCAACTTGCGTCTGGCAAGGCGGCGTTATAGCCGTGAAAACTTGCGTATAACAAAGCAGCGTCACCACCGTGGAAACTTGCATATGACAAAGCAGCATCACAGCCATGGACAAAGCAGCATTACAGCCGTGGACAAAGCAGCATTACAAAGCAGCGTCACCACCGTGGAAACTTGCGTATAATAAAGCAGCATTACAAAAAGCAGCATTACAAAAAAACAGCAGCGGTCCAAGAAGGGTGAGGGCGTCACCTCCTAGCAAAAGCTAATATCCACGGGAGAGTGAAGAGAGGGAACCCACGCCGTCATCCGCTACCTGCAACCACACGTACATAATTACATATGCTCAAGCGCAAAGCGGCGAGAACACCTACCATCCCAATCGGAAGGGGGGGGGGGGAGATAACGCACACGCACGGGAGCCACAGGCACTCAAACAGCTGATCTGCCAATGAATGAAGCAGCGGGCAGCCATACCTGTCGGGAACAGACACCTCTAACCTGGAAGTGACGTCGCCAGTGAGCGCAAGAGGTGGAGACAGGTAGAGGACTGAGCCTTTTATACCCTGCCTCCCCTGATTGGCTACTTGTCGCGCTCACAATAGCAGCAATATTTCTATACTGCTACATATACATATTAATTATGAGACCACAGGGTTCCCGCCTTTCTATTTGATTTTTGGGAGGGTCCCTAGACTGCCAGCTGACCTCATGTTCAAGAGTGTGATTTGAGATGTGATTATGTGTGATTATGACGGTTACGTGAAATCGCTTTTGGAAGATTTCCACTGTGCCATGGCTTTAGCTCAGAAGAACTGCACAGTCGAGCAGAAACACCAGTGTGGCCAGTATAACAAGCGGGTCAAAGGTCAACATCTGTCTGTCAGGGATCGGGTACTACTGGCGAACAAAGGTGTAATATGAAAGTGCAAGCACTCTAATAAATGGAAGCCCATGGTTTACACTGTTGTGGCTGCAACACCTGCTTTACACATTTATTGTATCAGGGATCAGGATGGGCATAAACGTGTTGTCCATCGGAACTTGCTTCTCCAGGTCAATTTCCTGCCCCTGAATGACACCTTAGGTGTCAATACTGTTCCACTGTCTGACCATCCAGGCGTACCTGGACCCAGTGTGACTAATGCTCCTTCAACTGAATGGCGTGGTACTGAAGTGTCTGGTCTGTAAACTGCTGCTGCCTCAGCTGAATCTTCCCTTGCTGGCTCCCTCTAGAGTTTTTGTGGATGAAGTGGTGGCTGCACCACTTCGTGGGTTGTTGATGAACATCATGAGCAGTACTCTGTTGATGAGATCTCATGACGGGACAGTTCTCCATTCCCCTCTCTGGCCTCTCAGGGTTTAGCTGTTCCCTCTAGTGTCATAGACCCCCCACAAGTTCATCCTGTCCTCCCAGACCCATCTCAGAGACCAAAGGCTGAGGGTGAACTCACCTCGCGATTTGGTAGAATCATTAAACCTGTGTGTCGTCTGATCGAGTCCATGACACAGCTTGCATCTTTGTTAGGGATAGAACAGGATTCCCATACTGTTATCAAAGTATAATGTATATCATTCATTTGTGGGGTTGAATGTCCCAAATATGTTTTGTTTTACTTTATGTTCTCTCAAGGTCTCTTGAATTGATGTGTTATCTCAATAATAATCTGCATAACCCTGTTATTTTCTTTTTTGTCATGGGAATACATTGTCGGCCTGTACGTGTGGTATATAAGGCACCTCATTCTGTCTGTAAAGTATCTTGAGTTTTGCTAGGTGCTGAGTGAATCTCTTAATCTCTTATCCTTTTGTTAAGAAGGTTATATAGCTGAATGCAGTTGTTTTTGTTAAAAATAGGCCAGTGTTTCAGAAATGTGTTTTGTTATATTGCCCAGGATTTTGTGTAATTCTAGAGAGGTGAGTGTAACAAAGGTCAAATTGTATGTAATGCGGGACATGTTGTGTATAATTACACAAAATGTTATTTCTTTTTATTTTTTAATTGCTTAACCTGACAGAGAAATGTTCTTTGGGTGGAGTTTGGGTTGACCTTATGCCCTTGCATTCTCAGTTGGGGAATTGTGTATACCTACTATAAAACTGACTAGTCCAGCCTAATCACTTCCTCTTTGCCACATGTCACCTGGGAGGAAGTGGTCATGAAGGACTCGCTTTTACTTCTGTCATTGTCAGGTATGTTAAGTTCATATATGTATTCTGTGTGCTTTTATTCTCTTCTTTTTCGCTCTTTGCCACATGTCACTTGGGAGGAAGTGGTCGTGAAGGACTCACTTTTATTTCTATCATCGTCAGTGTCAGCTGCAATAAAATTGCTTATTGGGATGACAACGGAGTGGTCTCCTTAATAACGTCATTACACAACGCAGAGGACACTGGTTACACTGGTAAAGGTAAATTACTGATGACTAAAGCAACTTTGACCAGCATGGTGGTAGTTAGAATGTCTGCTTCACAGCAAAATGGTCCTGGGTTTGATTCTTGGACTCGGTGAGGGCATTTCTGTGTGAAGATTGCATGTTCTCCCTGTGCTTGTGCGGGTTTCCGCTGGGTACTCCAGTTTCCTCCAACAGTTCAAAGACATGCATATCAGGCTAATTGGCTATTCCAAATTGTACCTAAGTGTGATTGTTAATGTTTGTGTGTTGTGTTGGCCCTGCAGTGGTCTGGCGAACTGTTCAGAGTGTATCCTGCCTTCGCCCAGTATCTGCTGAAATAGGCTCCAGCCTCCCCGCAACCCTAATAGGATTAAGCGGTTCAGCAAATTAATGAGGGAGAAGGAAAATACCATCGAATTCTTGAAGAAAAGAATCCTGCCGTCTGCCAGAAAGGTGGAATATCTCGAAGGTACCTGGGGTGGCACCTGGACAGAGGATTGAGGACTATTTCTCTTGGTGGTAGAATGATGAAGTTTAGTAAAGCATTGTAAGGAAAGGGATTAGTGATAACCAAGTGGGACACTTAGGAAGATGAAGAAAGTAGACAGGAGTACAAAAAGATGTGGCACAAAGTGAAGAGATAGGTAGCAAAGGCTATGAAAGAGGTATATAATGACTTGTAAGCTGAACAAAAAGGAAGGAGAAAAGAACACAGCATGATTGGCCAGGCAGACGGATCGAGCAGGGAAAGATGTAATGCATAGGGTGATAAAGGATGCATATGGTAATGTGCTGACAAGTGAGGAGAGTGTGCTAGGAAGGTGGAAAGAGTATTTTGAGAAACAGATAAATGAAGAAAATGAGCAAGAGAGACAGTTGGAAGATGTGGAGAGAGAACCAGTTAGTGTGAGGGATTACATACCAATAGGGATGATATACCAATGGAGCCATGGAGATTTTAGGTGCGATAGCAGTGGAGTTTATACCCTTCAACAAAATCTTGGAAGGTGAGAGGATTTTGAAGAACAAGGGAGATGTGCAGAGCTGCGGTGACTACAGAGGCATAGAGTTAATAAGTTACATCATGAAGTTATGGGAAAGAGTAGTGGAATCCAGGTTGAGAGAAGAGGTGGTGATCTGTGGACAGCAGTATGGTTTCATGACATGTATGAGCTCCACAGATGCCATATTTGCTTTATTAATGTTGGTAGAGAAGTATAGGAAAGGTCAGAAGGAGTTGCACTGTCTATTTGTGGACTTGGAGGAAGCATACAACAGGGTGCTGTGGAGGAGCTGTGGTACTGTATGAGGAAGTCAGGAGTGACAGAGAAGTATGTGAGGGTGGTGCAGGATATGTATGAGAACAGTGCGACAGTGATGAGGTATGTGGAAGGAATGACAGATTGGCTCAAGGTGGAGAAGGGATTGTACCAAGAAACGGCTCTGAGCTCTTTATTGTTTGCAGTGGTCATGGATAGGTTGACTGACGAGGTCAGACAAAAGTCTCCATGGACTATGATATTTGTGGATGACATTGTGATCTGTAGTGACAGCAGCCCAGAGTTGGCTGACATGCGCGCCAGCCTCCCCGTGACCCTAATTAGAATTAAGCGGTTCACAAAATAAACGAATGAATGGGGTCAAGTATCCAAGGTGATGGAGAGTGTGGTAGAGAAGTGAAGAAGAGAGTATAGGCAGGGTGGAATGGATGGAGAAGAGTGTCTGGAATGATTTGTGATAGAAGGGTATCTGTAGGAGCGAAGGGAAAGGTTTATAAGAGAAGTGAGGCAAGCTATGCTGTATGGCTTAGAGATGGTAGCTCTGTCAAAAAGAGCTGGAAGTGACAGAGATGAGGATGCTGTGATTTTCTATGGAAGTGACAAGAATGGACAGAATTGGTTACAATTTTGTTGAAATAGACAGCACAGGTTGGAGTATTTAGGGATAATGTGAGAGAGGCCAAATTGAGATGTACCAGAGGAGGAATGAAGGGTATATTGGTAGGAATTGCCTGGTAGGAAGTAAAGAGGAAGGCCATAGAGAAGATTTATGGATGTGATGAGGGAAGACATGCAGGTGATTGGCATGACAAAGAGGGATTCAGAGGACAGAGTGAGATGGAGAAGGATGACCCCATAAGTTATATGTTATGGAAGCTTAAAACTGGTCTATATTTTGTAATGACATGAAACATCATGTTAAAACAAGAAAATATATCGTTAAATTAAATGTTCAATGTAAAATGTGATAGTTTTCTATGTTATAACATGAAAAGCTTCAGCTTGTGACATTGGTGTTTGCCCCAGTTTCATCCCGTAGACCCAAGACACGCACATTAGGCCAGTTGGCTGTTCCAAATTGCCTGTAAGTGTGGATGTGAGTGTGAATGATTTTGTGTGTGTGTGTGTGTGTGTGTGTGTGTGTGTGTGTGTGTGTGTGTGTGTGTGTTGGCTCTGTGATGGTCTGTTGAGCTGTACAGAGTGTACCCTGTTTTCACCCAGTATTGGCTGAAACAGGCTCTAGCCTTTCCTCGACCATAGTAGGATTAAGCGGCTCGGCAAATGAGTGAGAGTGAATCAGTGTAACAGAACATGTTGCTGGATGTTACACATTCTCAGTGCTGGTTATCGGTTGATCTTGAAAGTTTTGGTGTTTTTGAAGGACTGCTCACTCTCCTGGCCTCCATCACTGTTTTTTGTCTCCTTATTTCCCCCCTCACCAGTTTGATGCTGATTTTAAGGATTTTAGCTGGTGTCCCTTGGATCATATCTAGTTCCACCACCAATCACTGAGTTCATTTACACAATAGAAGGAAAAGGTGGAAACCTGTTACAACAGCTTGAAAACCAGGCACATGTGGAATGGACAAAAAATCCATCACAGACTATAAGGGAAAAAACAGCAGTGTGGGGGATGTGACTCAGTTTCATGAGATTCAGTTCATACCTTTTCTTGTAGTTATGCAATCCACTATACTCACCCACTCACTCACTTATTTGCCAAATCGCCTATTAGGGTCGTGAAGAGGCTGGAGTCTAACTCATCCAACACTGGGCAAAGGCGGGGTACACACTGAACAGCTCGCCAGACCATTGTAAGGCCAGCACACACAACTGTTTACATTCACACCTACATTCACACCTAGAGGAAATCTGGAACTGTAAGAATTGATCACTTATCAATTTTACTCTTTCGGGTTTGATCTGAGAGTTCCTGATGCACAGATCGGAGACCGGAAATTGAGCCAACAGACAAGAAGCAAACACTCATTTAGCTAATTTAACTGTTGATTCTACAAGCATTTATATACAGCAAGATAGGAAAAAAGATGTGTGTGTGTGTGTGTGTGTGTGTGTGTGTGTGTGTGTGTGTTCTTCCCGTGCTTGCATGGGTTTTCTCTGGGTACTCCGGTTTCCTCCCACAGTCCAAAGACATGCACATCAGGGGAATAGGTTCTAGATTGCCCCTTGGTCTGACTTTGAGTGTGAATGGTTTTGTGTGTGTGTGTGTGTGTGTGTGTGTGTGTTATAGCCCTGTGATGAACTGGCAAGCTGTGCAGGATGTACCACACCTTCTCATTGAGTCTGCTGAAATAGGCTCCAGCCTCTCTGTGGCCCTAGTAGGATTGAGTGATTAAGTAAGTAAATTTATGGTGTTCGAAAATTGGAGGTGAAAAAATTCTGTTTTATGGCAAATATTTAAAAGCTCCTACAGGCTGTGTGATTTTAGCAATCATGTAAGTTTATTGCAAGTCACACTGTAAGACATGAATTTAAAGAACTTGGGTACAACATAAAGTTTGTTATATATTGTAGACTATATACATAGTCCTGCTTTGTTGGATTCTCAAGTATTTTGCATGCTGTGCCTCTGAGATACACTGGGATTTGGATTTAGTGTTGTGATGATTACTGACATGAGACTTGTCAAAGGCTTTAGTTGCAAGACCATGTTAATAATCACTGAACCTCTCTCTGTGCAATATAAGGTCTCTGTTTTGGAGTCACAAGCAAGGATATTGGCTTTTGTCATCGTTCTTTGAGGACTGACAAAACGTATACTGGGTATACTGTACTCCAGGCTGAAGGGATTTATCTAATAAAAAAGTTTGGAAACTCATGCTGTACATTAATAAGAAACCTATTTGAATACATATGAGTTGCATGCATGTATACATTTTTTATTTTGTTTCTCAGATTTTTCTCAGACAACCATATAGTAGCTACTCAGTTCAAGGCATATATTTGTATTGGGATGAGGGTGCATGACCCTGTCAGCATGGTCGGCTTCCAGGCTTACATCTCGCAGCTGACAAGGGCCCTTCTGTGTGGACTTTGCATGTTCTTCATGTGCTTTTCTGGGTTTCTTCCAGGTGCTCTGGCTTCCTCTCAAAGTACATGCACATTAGGTCAAATAGCTAACCTAAAGTGCAACTGAGAGTGAGTAGTGGTTTGTGTCTGAGTTATCCTGCAATATAATGACGATCTTTGTACCACACCTCTTTGCCAAAGTCAGTTCCCCTGTGATCCTGACAGATAAGCAGTACATATAACAGATGGATATCTGTACAAATATTATATGGGGTCAGCCATAGCCTTTGGTGGCAGCCGTAGATTAATGGTTAGAGAAGCTGCTTTGGGACCGAAAGGTCGCTGGTTCATTTCTCAAACCAGCAGTAACAATGTATGGCAGTGGGGGAGTGAGCCACACCTTCCCTTCCTCCAACTTCGTGGCTGAAGTGCCCTTGAGCAAAGCACCTAACCCCCTACTGCTCTCTGGGTGCCCCCAATGTGTGTGGCAGTCCACTGCTCCAAGTGTATATGTGCACACAGTTTATGTCTGTGTGTGCTCACTTTGGATGGGTTACATGCAGAGATAATAATTTCCCTTGCAGGATTAATACAGTATAACAAAATTTTAAAAAATGTAAAAAAAAAAAAATTTACATTTCTTTATAGTACACCTAGTTCAGGATTTATTCCCAGTGAATTTCCAGACAAAGTGATTTATGTGTTCGTTTTATTTATCATTAGATTTCCTATATCTCATTACTCTTAAAAGAAAGTTTGCTGAAGGTTAATTTATTTCTGGTAAAATTTTAATCATAATTTGACAATGACAATACACATATAGCTATTTAAGATAAGCCGCAGCACAAAAAACCCACAAAACCCATAATTATACAAAATAAACCTTCAAATAACATTAGTTTTTAAAATCACATTTCCAAACTGATAACTGGGGCAAAATCATAAATAGTACTTTCAGTATGATTAGTAGGAAACTGTACATTGTTCACATTGTACTTTTCTATTTTCTTCACTATTTTTCTACACAAAGATTCTTGGTTCTACAAAACTAGTTTCTATGTTCCTCAGCTGCTCCTCAGAGTATGCAGATTTATAACCCAATAAAGACAAAGTATTATC
>JAQMYF010040617.1:0-10553 GCA_030014195.1 Neosilurus mollespiculum | reverse complement strand
TGCAACCGGTTGTATGTACCGGAAGCACTGCGCTCACAGGTGATACACTGGGCCCACACGTCCTTGTTAGCCTGCCATCCGGGGGCCAAGCATACCATTTTCGTTGTCAAGCTACGCTTTTGGTGGCCTAGCCTGGCCAAGGACGTGGCGGAGTATGTCTCAGCGTGTCCCACCTGCGCCAGGAGCAAGGCTTTGAGACAGGTACAGGCGGGGCTCCTCCAGCCGTTGCCAGTGCCACACCGTCCGTGGTCGCAAATATTCCTGGACTTCATTACAGGTCTGCCTCCCTCGAGGGGGAACACGGTGGTACTGACTGTGGTTGATCGGTTCTCGAAAATGGCTCATTTCATCCCCTTGCCCAAGCTACCCTCAGCCAAGGATACCACCCGCACTCTCATTTCCCAGGTTTTTCGTATCCATGGCCTTCCCAAGGATGTCATGTCTGATCGTGGACCTCAATTTATCTCCCGTTTCTGGAGGGAGTTTTGTCGCTGCCTAGGGGCCTCCGTCAGCCTATCCTCCGGCTACCACCCTGAATCCAACGGCCAGACTGAGCGACTGAACCAGGAACTGGAGACCTGTCTCAGATGTCTGGTGACACAGAACCAGGCTACATGGAGTGAGCACCTCACGTGGGTAGAGTACGCCCACAATTCTCTCCCCTCTGTGGCTACCGGGCTCTCCCCGTTCCAGGTTGCCCATGGGTTCCAACCGCCACTCTTCCCTGCCAATGAAGAGGAGGTAAGGGTTCCCTTGGCCCATGCCCTGGTGAGGAAGTGCCGCAAGATCTGGGCAGCAGCCAGGCTAATGCTCCTCAGGGGTCAGGCACGCATGAAGACTGCGGTGGATCGGCATCCCCAACCGGCACCGACTTACACCCCGGGTCAGCGGGCCTGGCTGTCCACCAAGGACCTTCCTCTACATGTCCTGACCAGAAAACTGGCCCCCAGGTTTGTTGGACCGTTCCTTGTCTCCAAGGTTATTAACCCTCTCTCTGTGCGTTTAAAGCTCCCCAGGTCTCTCCGAGTGCATCCTACGTTCGTCAGCAGGCTCAAGCCGGTCCGTGAGAGTCGCCTGGTGCCCCCCACCAAGCCCCCACCTCCACCCAGGATGGTAGACGGAGGACCGGTTTTCATGGTAAAGAGGCTTCTGGCAGTATGCAAGAGAGGTCGGGGGAGACAGTTTTTAGTCGACTGGGAGGGCTACGGACCAGTCTCATTGACGAATTCTACAAGCAGCATCCTTACATACCTGGCCCGTCAGGAGCCGGTCCTAAAGGATACTGTGATATCCTAGCGTCATGCCTGTCTCATGTTCTCCTCTGCTCTCTCCCTGCTCAGGCTAGCTGATTACCTCCTGCACGAACAGTGATTGCCAGCCCCGCCCTGATCATCCCCACCTGATCCCCATCATGGCCCTGGATATAAGCCCCGCACTTCTCCTGCTCCAGTGCCAGATCGTCTTGTGCCATCACAGTGTTCACGTCGCTCATCGCATGCTATGATCCAGCCCTCTGTACATACACAGTCTTAGTACCTGTTTTCACGCTGCACTCAATAAAGGAACCTTGTTTTCGCTTATACCTGTGTCTGTCCTGCTTTTGGGTCCATCAGCCGTACACCATCGTTACAGGTGCACCTTGTCTATTTAGAGGAAGACACCAACCTAGAAGATGTAGACCATCCAGACACACCAGCGTTTAACACATGAGGAAAAGGAAAGAAACCTCAGAGAAAAATAGTCCCAAACTGTAGAGCCTCCCGAAGAGATAGCAGAAACTGAAAATCCACTTACTCCTGACCTTGAATCAGTAGTGCATCAGTTCTTTAGGGAACTTGAAACAATACAGGGGCTGCCGGATGAACCCCAACTGGGTCTGTCAGGTCACAAGCCCAGACCAGGTCCGTCAAGGTACTAGCCATTCAGTATAGTCGATAAAGCTGACTTTGCAACTCTAGACATCGCGGACCTGGCTCGGGGTTATACTGACGAATCAGAATAAAAATCTATGCAGTAGGACAAAAGGCGGCATTAAAGCCACCTGATGTAAACTGCCAGCCGCTGCCACCATTTATTGACTCAGTATGCCTTATTAATCACAATGGCTGTTGGATAAACATCAATAGTTGTTGCAATTGGGGAATTCATGCAGATAGCTATGCTGTTACACGAAACGTCACTGGCAAGATCGACCCAGGGAAATATTACCTTTGACAACAAGACATGCGTTACACTGACCCAAAACGCACAGCAATATGCCGGGAAAGGGAATGGTACAAAGAATGGAACTGATGCCTAATGCCGGAAAGGAACAAGTCCATAAGGTATGAATTATTGCCAGGCAATGGTCACGTCAACGAGCCTAGAAGGCAGTGGGGATCTCCTTGCTGTACGTGGAAAATGAAAAAAGCAATGCTAACAAGGGGACAACTAAGTAAGGACATAAACAGCAACCCGGCAGCAGTCTGGACATGGAATGAAAAGACGAAATGCTTCACCGCAACGATAGTCCAACCAAAGAACTATGGGAAACACATGAAAAAAATTTTTAGAACAGTCTGTATAAACAGTGACCTTTAACAGATAAATGGTTCCATATATGGTGAAACCAGGGTGTTGGAATCAAGCCAATATAAGCATAATTATGAGGATGGGACATCTATTGTACTCCACACATTGATGGAGTGAAATGGTGATACCGACGGTGGAAAGTGAGGAACTAGAACATGAGATTCCTATGGAGGAAAATATGGTGCACAAGGAGGAGGGGGATCCCTCTGCTGAAATATGGCATAAGGTATCAATGGGCATACTACATCGCTAAAAATTGGACTGATGAAGGGGAAGAGTGTATAGTATGTACAGTCGGGAGAGGGAAGCTGAAGTTGGTTCCATTGCCCTACAGCACCCAGACACATTCCAGGGAAGGCTCACAGAAAGGACCAGGATAGTGGAGAATAAAGTAGTACAAGTGACAGTAAATGGTACCCTGGCTAATGTGACGATTCCAACTAAGGAACTGAGTAGCATGGACATCTGCCATTATTGGTGTATACTATATGCAGGGGTCTGAAAGCTCTCCCAAACCTTTGTAAGATGATGTGGGAATGCGACCAAATGGCCACAGACCACAAAGTTGAAACCACCAAAGGGCAGAATATCTTTTGTGTGGGCAAGGAATCACATATCCGAGTGTTACAGAAACCAGGGAACAAGGGAGGTAGGAAACTTTACAGGGAGATGTGGAAGAATCTGGAATGTTAAGAATATTAAACTTCTTGGCAGACACCATTAAAGATAGATGGGGAGTGGTTAAAGTGAAAAAGGACGGGAATGACACAAAACCAGTAATGGGATGGCACAGGAAGATAATACACCCCCATACTGCAGGACAACCGTGACTAATCCCCGACGAGTACAAAGCACGAATTGAGATAGCGGCAGGTTTTGAGTCCTCATTTCTCCACTTGACCACAAACAAGAATGTTGAATGGATAAATTATATTTATTATAATCAGCAGAGGTTCATTACCTATACAGACGATGCTTTAGACACATTGGGTGAGCACCTGTCTGCCACCAGCACAATGACATTACAGAATAGACAGGCATTGGACTGGCTAATGGCGAAAGAAGGAGGAGTTTGCATACTCTCCGGAGACCAATGCTGTACCTATACCCCAAACAACACAGCCCCAGGAGGTTTCTTTTATGAGGCAATGGAGAAGCTTGATGAGCTACAACTTGAAGTAAAGCAGAATGCATTCCTTGTGATGTTCTCCACAGAATGGTTCACGAGCTTCTTTGGCAGATGGTGGTTTGTGAAAATGGCAATGCATGTAGGAATAGTGCTGGTAGTGCTAGCAGTAGGAATAGTAGGAATAGTAGTGGTATGCTGTGTATTCCCATTAGTCAAAGGACACTGTATTCAGTCAACAATTAAACAAATGTCTGTTTTAATTCATTCCTCAAAATTGACCTGTGCCTCTGATGATTCATATGCTGGATAACGACTTAAAGACTGGCAAACTGAAACAGGACTTTGATTGCTTCATTCTGGATGATTTAAAATATTACAAATGAATAATCATTATTGTTGTACAGGTGCTGTTCTGTGTTGTCTTTCCGCGTCTTCATTGTTTTCTGTTGTTGTGTTTGTACATAAATGTGTATATATGTTGTGTGCAGGAGCTATGATGACCTCCACTTCAATGTCCACGCTGCAGACACAGACACCATAATTGGAGAACCCATCCCTGTGTGCAACTGCAACCTAACGAGCAGGGACATATCTATATTGTCCAGCGGCAGGTTCAGTGTGCTGCATGCTGTAATATAGTGTTAACTTTAAAGACATTGCACGACCACGAAGACCTGAACCCATGGTGGAGGGTTTTCTACCCCTGCTGCACAGACAAAGACAGGACATGTGACATGGAGATGGTGCGCCCAGTCCACAAGAAATTCAACAGAGGTTTTACTTTAACTTTAGAACTTTTATTATGTAGAAAAAACTTGGTGTGTTTGCAAATATTCCATGGATGTTGCACTCCCTCGCAGACTGTCATTGACAATTTACATATCACCCCTGCCGTTCAGTCTCTGGTGGAACTTTACAGGGCATCAGCTACACATGGCTTTCTTGTTACTCGCAACGTTATTCAGACTGTTCAGGTGGTGATTGTCTCATTCTGTGGTTATGTCTTGTGGACCTATCACTCCACACACCAGTGCAAGCGGCTGAACAAGTACTGCTGGTACGCTCGGGAGACTAAGGACTCTGACATTGTGGCATCTCAGGGACAGCCTCATAAACTCTTGATGCAGATGAACATTTGGGAGGCGTTATGGTCACGTCAATGGATTAACTTGCCTCTACCAAAGTGGATTAATGAACTATATAAAACCCACTATTGGTAGTGGTACTGATCCTTGACAGACTTCCTTTGCTTGCTTTACACTGATGTGGTATTCTGTATATGTTTATATATGTATCTGGTGACCCTGGCACACTGGGTTGTCATGCATGATATGCATGGGAAAGATTGGGAATTTTCCTTCCCAATTGGCATATGAGGGTTTTTCACCCACTACTTGTTCACCTTGAAGGGAAGCTTTTAAAAGTCATTTTAAGGGTATGATAACAGGGGGAAGTGATGTGTGATGATGTGAAATAATAAGGAACTGGGAGCTCAAGGGCCAGTGAATTGAATTGTACAATAGGTAAAAGGTTACAACCTTAGGCAACCACATTATAAGAATGTGTAGTGATGCGTTAAGATGTATAAAACAGTATAAGCATTTAGAACTTTGTCAAGGTTATTTAATTTATATGGAACTTCAAGTTTTCTTAGGGATATATAAATAGGTTCTAGGCCTTGGAGTAATGAGAGGTCCTCGACATGTCCAAAGATGTCGTTGTCTTGTTGTTTTATCAAGGAACCACAGATGTAAAATGACTGCACTTAAGGATCCTCTCTGTGTCATCATGGCACTAGCAGTCACATCTTCAAGTCAGGATATTTCCAGAATTTGCCATGACACAGGAACTGAGGGCAGCCCACTGATCGCGCCATGTTACTGCAAGGGCAGCTTAGGCTTTGTACATAGGCCTGTCTCCAACAGTGAATTAGGAGCTCGGACATGCGCAGTTGTGTGCTCTGCAGAACTGATTTTATTATGGAGAGGAAACTGAACTGTTACATAAGTGGAACATACTACCAATTATGACCACCAAAAGAAGGACTATTATATATTTGGTTATGTTCAGTGTAATTGCCAATGCAGTTGCAGCAGGATCACTGTACTTCATGATTAAGAGCATGGTTACTAAATTAGGGAATACCCTCCAGTTTCTACTTACTATTGCAGTAGGCATCGGAATATGGGGAGGACTGATTCTCATGTACATGCAATATGAAATTTTTACCCAATTATGGAAAAGACTGAAGGCGTACAACAGGAACATACATGTGCAAGATTGGTTAAGGAGTTATAAGCATAAGTATGTAGTGAGGAGGGAGAACAGAAACAGGGCATTAGCAGAGTACAAATAGCTATGAACTCATCGCAGGATGAAGGAAAGGGAAGTAAGTGTATGAGGCTGTGAGATGCTAAGTGATAGATAATACATTAATACAGTAAAATGGAAGGCTATATTTTCTGAAAGGCCATATTAGTAATAGTATGTTATGCTGTTTTCTCAAGGAAGGACAGCAGCACAAGTCTCCCCCAACTCCAACCTGCCAGCATTTTCGCAATGATCTCATGTGAAGAATGTATGTGTATTATCATAGCACTATGCATCCTGCATATTAATCCATGTACTGAAGCCTGTGCACAAGCAGAATATGAGACAAACGGGGAATGTTGCCCTATGTGTTCATCTGGTAACTGAGTCTTTGGACATTGTACTGAATTCGTCAGCACAACTTAAGCAATGTACTGAATTAACATACACTGATGAGCCCAAGCTGTATTGACTGCACAGTGTGTGCTGCTCAGCAAGGACTAAAAGTAAAAAAGGCATGCACAAGGACTTCAGATACAGTTTGTGAACCACTTGAAGGATTTTATTTTATTAATAAAAGTAAAGGCTGCAGTAGTGCTGTGAAGCACACGAAATGTAGCCCTGGACAATATCCAAAGCAGAAAGTGACTTTAGACAAAGATGTTGAATGTGCAAATTGCCCAAATAGAACATACTTGACTGCCACTTTTAGCGACTGTGAACGGCATGTAGACTATGTGGCGAGGGGTCTATTTGAAATAATGCCCAGTACAAACTCTACCAATTCTGTCTCTGGAGGAAATCGCATTGACCTCATGATAGGTGGAGCTCTATCAACAGTAGGGGTAATTACAGTTGTTGTGGCCATAATAGTCATATGTAAAAGAAGATACAAGGGATATGCACCAGAGGATGCCTTTCAGGCAGCAGGTGCAGATGAGGAAAACAGGATATGGACAATCAGATAAAAATGGGGACATGTGCAGGTCCGTGACCTCTCCAGACAATGATAGTGGCGCAGAGTAGTGCCAGCAGTCTTTGGAAGAAAAAGATGCCTCATCCAACTATATCTAAGTGCATAATATCTAAGTGTAAATTAGGGAGGGTGTTAATGCTGTAAGGGATGACAACACAAAATGAGGAAACTAGGATGCATACATGATGAATGTGAGACTCAATAGTATCAAAGGAGGGGGAGTGATGTTGGGATAAATCATATACTTTGCTTAACTTAGCAGTAAAATTTATACTCAGCTTTAAGTTAGCAATATTGCGCCTGAAAGTAGTGTTTATCCACTGAAATGTTTAGATACAGTTTAGATAACAAGCCTGATAAAAGACAAATCTATAACAATCACATGTACCCTTTATAATAATCATGTAGAATAAATGAGATTAGTGAACTAATGAAATAACACTGTGGCTGGTAAAAGAAGAATGAAGAAAAAAATATTGAAGAGTGTGAGAAATTACAGATCAGTCAGCCTGTACAGGGGGATTATGGGAACAGGAGATCAGTAGAAAAAGAAGGAAGCTCAGGTTCCGCAGGGGATGTAGAAGAATAATCAGTAGGGGAATCAAGACAAAAGTTAACAAGGGAATCTGGGCAATGTTCCATTGGGAAGTTAGGAGGAGAAGGTTCAGGAAAATGTAGAAAAAAGGAAGAAGAACCTGAGGAAAATTTGGAGGTGTTTTGGACAAAGAACTAATCATCATAAGGGAAACCCTCTGTCTGCTTCCCCTGAGAGATAACCGGGACACGTGGAGAATTAATAGATGGACAGAGCTGGCAGTGCCAAAACTGAACCTGGGTGGATTGGTTTTGGGTTTCAGGTTGAGATTGGATAGACTGGTCATGAGTAACAGCTGGAAGGTGGGAGGAGTGAAGGTTAGGCTCAGTCTGGAACCCAGGAGGCAGAACCAGGTTTAGAACCCATAATGTGCACCAAAATAGGGAAGGGTAAATCAACGATGTGGACAGAAGGAATGGGACACTGTGCTACAGGGGCACAGTGACCTGTCCTAAACAGAAGCTAAAGTCAAATGCCAGAACACAGTGACCTGGTATGCTAATAGCAATGGAATGCAGGAGAGTAAGGCAACGCTTGAGCAATGTTGAAACTAGAAAAGTGCAGGACTGCAGAATACAAAGCTTACTCATATTAAGATAAAAAAATACCTAAGTTAAGGTCAGAATAACATACAATAGTATAAAGAAAAGATCATGGTACTTACACATTGTTGAAAAGGATGACATCAAATTAGGGGCGATATGGGGACAAATGAGGAAATAATGGGAAATGTGAAGAGTATGTAAATCAAGATGGGAAGGGCTAAAATGGCTTAAAACATAAAATAATGGGAAATTGACTCAGCATATGTAAATTAAAAGAAGGAGGCACCTTAGAAATAAGTAGATGAGGGGATTTCAGAGGGAAATTTCAGACCAGCTGGTACTCTTTATATATGCATGTCTTTGATTGCATGACTGAATAAAAAGACCTTGCCTCTCCTCATCTGCTTGTGAGTCTTCTTCTTTATTTTTGACCAAATTTTGACTGCTTATTGAGTCATTGGGTAAAGAACAAAGGAGATTAAATGAAGAGAGGGGACCTAAAATATTTACCCGGCATATGTCCTCTCAGGGAAAAAATTACCTGGGAGATTCCTGACAGTGTGTGTGTGTGTGTGTGTGTGTGTGTGTGTGTGTGTGTGTGTGTGTGTGTGTGTGTGTGTGTCTGTCTCATGATGATTAAAACCTAATCAAGAGCACTATTAACAATTCTGACTGGGAATGACTGAATGTGTAATTACTTAATTACTGCTCTAGGAAATTACCATTGCAATGTGTTGTAAGTATTATGTGTGTCTTATACTACACTATTAAAGTATAATTTTTTTCTGTTAACTTGGCTTATACACAGTGTGATTCTCAGTACATTCAGAAATATAGGCCCTGATACATGTGACTTTAAGAAAGATAAAGCTGCAGAGAATCTTGAATTATGCACTATATACTGTAGTGGCAAAATCTGACAGTGACATCTGTGTTCCATCTGCATCACAAAACGAAGGTAAAATACTATATTTGTATTATTTACAATATGTTTATACATAGCCACAACACACATAGCTAAATAACTTCTGATGTTCACCTATGGGTATATGGGGTCTACCACTGGTATGCCTAAATCACTCACATCAGATCCTCCAATTATACTCATGCCACAAATTGAGAAAAATCTAGCACTGCAAAATTGAATGAACATATTAGAGATTCACCACCACCATATAGAACTGAGTCAGGCTCATATGATGATTGTCAGAACTGGTCTGGATCAGTGTTACAACTTTAGACCAAGAAAAGGCCAAGAAGGAGAAAATAAACATGACCAAATGCTATAAATTTAATCCGCAGGGTTTGATTACCCTGTATATCAACCATAGTCACATACTGATTTAAAAACTCTCTCTGACACACTCCCTTATTGCATAAAGGAGGAGCAGTGTGGATCAGATCAGTTGTTGATAAATTATGCTTTGGAGATGTGAGAAGCATACTTTTTCAGGTGGTTGGTGATCAGGCCTTGAAAGATATTGAAACCACTGCAGGCGTGAGACTAGACCTTGATGATACTCTTTTTAAGTGACAGACTAGAACAAACTACCGGATGCTGTAAGAATACAGTATGTGGTATTAACACATTTAATTAAACAATTAAACAAATTGAATTAAACAAATTGAATAACATTAAACCAAATCCAGGAGAAGATTCACACTCCATTTTGGCAAAATGCACTGAATTGTGGATTGATGCCACTGGGAAGCATCCTAGAAAGGATGATGCAGCTCTTGCTTTGTTTAAACATTCTGTGGAGGCCAAGTTGGAACAAGTAGTGAGGCTGACCTCTAAGAATGTCTCGAAAGCACACATAGTACTCCATATACAAGCAAGTTTGACCTCAAAACTTACTAAATTGGAGATGTCCGCATTAAAAGCACAGATTAAAGAATAGAGAGAGAAAGGAAATGTACAAAAGAAAGCAAATAAACAAATGATTCAGACACAGGGATACAACTGATATGGCTGTAGCCACACATACACTGGTTGGCCCTGTACCTGTTTATGTTGTGCCTGTGACACAGCAACAACTGGTAACACATCCACCAGGGCTAATGCCTGTGCCCCCATCTTATCCATACCTTTTTCCATATTAAAATAAGAATCCACCACCTATGAACAGAGGCAGAGGACGAGGTCTTTGATCACACATCTTGCAACACAAACTTTTAAACATCAGTTTTTATACTCAACAGTGTCCTGTGAATCTCATAGGGAGAGATATTTTCACAAAGTCTTTTGCTTCAGTGCTCTGCTCTTCCATGGGATTGCAAATAATATTTCCAGATGAAAGTAAACAATGTTTTGAAACTGATCTTGCATTGAAATTTTCTGCTGATGTATACTAAATGAGACTTCTTTTTTTTCCAATTAAAGTTTTTTATTGTTTTTCAACAATCAACATTATACAAGCATATATA
>JAQMYF010040616.1:0-10556 GCA_030014195.1 Neosilurus mollespiculum | reverse complement strand
ATATATATATATATATATATATATATATATGTGTGTGTGTGTGTGTGTGTGTGTGTGTGTGTGTGTGTGTAATTAAATAATAGGTGTTGGTTTTTTTATGTTTGTTTTGTTTTGTTTTTTGTTACTTTTATTAAATTTTATTATTGTGTAAATTTAAATTACTGGTGTGAGTTCTTCCGTGCAAATAAATTTACCACAGGTGTTTTTAACCATCATTTCTGCATCGTGAAAAAAAACACTGACATCCTACATTTAATAATTATTCATATGATACTTTTAAAGTCGTGCAGATTTGCAACTGTCTTTACTGGAGAAACATTTTAATGCTTTGTTACCAAATAGCGTTTTAAACATTGAACTGTTTTTAGACTGGAACAGTGATCGGATGAAAAACTCGCGATTTCGCACCGCCATATTGGAACCAGGATGACGTAGAAGAGCCGAGCAGGTTTCTAATGTAAACAAGCCTACATAGCCGCATTTACAGGCTAGGCTTGCTGAAAAAAATCTCATTTTATACAAGTCTCAAGACATCACAGACATTATAAGCTGTTTAAGAGAAACAAATTTATGAATGTGTGTGCGATTTCTTCAACATATTTGTATATAACAAAGAATAACAAAAAATAAAATTCTTACAACAAAGAATTAACAAAGAATAACAAAGAATAAAATGCATTATACTTGCATTAACATCTCATTTGCATATCAATAATTAAATTTGTACTTTGACATTTCTAAACTGGGCATTCGGAAAAAAAAAAAAAAATTAACCAGTATTTTATAGTTTTAGTAGCAGCATTAATAAACACTTTGTGTTACTACATTTCTAAATTTTTAAAGTTTATTTACTTCACATAAATTGACCCAAAGTGGGTGCACTGTGAATTTTACAACAGAAAATGTACAAATATTGTAAGACACATTGCTAAAATAGCTATAAAATAAAAAACATAATATTAATATAAAGTACATTATAAGCTTTATTAGTCATACAGAAAATTAAAGATAACCAAGGCACCCTGTACCTCTATAATTATTAGGGTACTTTTTTGTCACCCTTCTTTTTATACAGTGGTTTAGTAAAAACCTTCTGACTACATGCATATATCAGGTAAAATACCACACTTATTCTCAATACAATATTAAACAGCTCACTATACACAACAACCATATTTCACTTGAACATTTTATAAATTCATTTAGTATATCATCTGAACCTGGGGTTTTATTATTTTTTAACTTTACTGTAAATTTTAGCAGTTTGACCCCGTATCATACATGTGTATGTGTATGTCACTAATGTTATTAAAGTGGAAATTAGCATTTAATAACTTTCCCCCAAAGCTTCTTTGAATCATATGAACAATTGATTAACCTTATGTTATTTTATCAGTTTTCATAAATGCTAAAAAAGCTAAAATTGTTAGACCTGGTACCAAGAACTGGATAGACCCAAATGCAGGACAGACACAACAGGGTACAGTGAAAGTCAATAGTCCTTTTATTAAGGTGCTCAGGGAAAACAAGGTGCACAAGGGTACTGTGGAAATACGGTGGCTGGATCGAGGTGCGGCTGTGAGGAGCACAATGCTCTGTGACGGCACAAGACGATCTGGCAGGGAGCAGGGGGAGACGCCGAGCCTTTATCCAGGAGCAAATGATGGGGAACAGGTGGGGATGATCAGGGCGGAGCCGGTAATTACCACCCGGGCCAGAGGGAATCAAGTGACCTGAACAGAGAAAGAGCGAGAACAAAACATGAGACAGACACGATTCACTGCCCCTGGCGGGTTCTAACAGTACCCCCCCCCCTCTAGGACCGGCTCCTGATGGGCCTGCAGTGTTCGGATTCCGCTTGTAAAAATCATCAATCAAACTCCGGTTTACGATGAAGCTTGCGGGTATCCAGGAGTGCTCCTCAGGGCCATAACCCTCCCAGTCTACCAAAAATTGCCTTCCTCGACCCCTCTTGCGTACCGCCATGAGCCTCTTAGCCGTGTAGACCGGTCCACCGTCTACCATCTTAGGCGGCGGCGGGGGCTTGGTGGGGGGCACCAGATTACTCTCTCGGACTGGTTTAAGCCTGCTGACGTGAAAGGTCGGGTGCACCCGGAGGGACCTGGGGAGACGCACAGAAACAGGGTTAATAACCTTCGACACAGGAAACGGACCGACAAACCTGGGAGCCAGCTTCCTGGAGAAGACCCGCAGGGGAAGGTCCCGGGTGGATAGCCATGCCTGTTGGCCGGGAGTGTAGGTAGTTGCTGGACAGCGACGGCGATCAGCCACAGTCTTCATGCGCGTCTGACCCCTGAGGAGCAGCCGCCTGGCCGCGGCCCAAATCTTCCGGCATTGCCTTACCAAGGCATGGACCGAGGGGACTGTTACCTCCTTCTCGTTGGCGGGAAATAGAGGTGGTTGGTAACCGTGGGCGGCCTGGAAGGGGGAGAGCCCGGTGGCCGCAGTAGGGAGCGAGTTGTGGGCATACTCCACCCAGGTGAGGTGCTCGCTCCACGTGGCTTGGTTCTGTGAAACCAAGCATCTCAGACAGGTCTCCAGGTCCTGGTTGAGCCGCTCCGTCTGGCCATTGGACTCCGGGTGGTAGCCCGATGACAGGCTGACGGTGGCCCCCAAACAATGACAAAACTCCTTTCAGAACCCGGATATGAATTGAGGTCCTCGGTCTGAGACGACGTCTGTGGGGAGGCCGTGTATCCGGAAGACCTGAGTGATCCGGATACGGGCGGTCTCCTTGGCTGAGGGCAGCTTGGGTAGGGGGATGAAGTGAACCATCTTTAAAAATCGGTCTACCACCGTAAGCACCACTGTATTACCCCTCGAGGGAGGCAGGCCCGTGACGAAGTCCAAGGAGATATGCGACCATGGTCGATGCGGCACCAGCAATGGCTGGAGGAGCCCCACCCGGGTCTGTCGTGGCGTCTTGTTCCTGGCACAGATCGGGCATGCCCCAACATATTCCGCCACGTCCTTGGCTAGGGACGGCCACCAAAAGCGCTGCTTGATGACAAACATATTGCGCCTCGCCCTGGGGTGACAGGAGAGCAGGGAAGTGTGTGCCCAATGTATCACCTGTGAGCGCAGTCTCTCTGGAACAAACAAGCGATTGCACGGGCACCCCTCCGTAGAGGGTCCCTCCCGCCCCGCCTGTTTAACCGCCTCCTCCATCTGCCAGGAAACCGCTCCCACCACCCGGTCAGAAGGTAGGATGGGTTCTGGTTCCTGGGAAGACGGTTCCGACTCCCACAACCGGGACAGCGCGTCTGGCTTGGTGTTCTGTGAGCCTGGCCGATAGGAGAGGGTACACTGGAACCGGCTGAAGAAGAGGGCCCATCTGGCTTGACGTGAGTTCAGTCGCTTGGCCGACCGGAGGTATTCTAGGTTTTTATGGTCCGTCCAGACCAGGAAAGGCTTGTCCGCCCCTTCCAGCCAGTGCCTCCATTCCTCCAAGGCGACCTTGATGGCCAGCAGCTCCCGATTCCCCACATCATAGTTGCTCTCTGCGGGGACAACTTGCAGGACAGGAAGGCACA
Organism: Neosilurus mollespiculum; assembly: GCA_030014195.1. Lineage (NCBI taxonomy): Eukaryota > Metazoa > Chordata > Actinopteri > Siluriformes > Plotosidae > Neosilurus > Neosilurus mollespiculum. The sequence continues at coordinate 7,002 of JAQMYF010040616.1, read as the reverse complement.
GGGGTGTATCCGGTTGTCTTTTGGGGAGCGCTGAGACAGGACCGCCCCCACTCCCACGTTGGAAGCATCTACCTCTACAATTAACTGCAGCTTGGGGTCGGGAATCTTCAGTACTGGGGCAGTGGTAAACAGCTTCTTGAGTCTCTGGAAGGCCCCCTCCGCCTCTGGGCTCCACTGGAAGGAGACCTTGGGAGAAGTTAGTGCGTGCAGAGGCGACGCCACGGAACTGAAATTCCGAATGAACCTCCGGTAAAAATTTGCAAACCCTAAGAACTGCTGTACCTTTCTGCGTGACGTGAGGGGCGGCCAGTCTGCTACGGCGCTAACCTTCTCAGAGTCCATCCGGACGTGGTTAGGGGACACGATGAACCCCAGAAATGAGACCGACGTAGCGTGGAACTCGCACTTCTCTGCTTTCACAAACAGTTGGTTCTCCCACAAACGGCTCAGGACATGTCGGACGTGGCGCTGGTGGGTAGCAAGATCTGGAGAGAACACGAGTATATCGTCGAGGTAGACAAAAACGAAGTGATTTAGGTACTTACGTAGCACCTCGTTGATGAACCCCTGGAAGACGGCGAGGGTGTTGGCCAGCCCGAACGGCATGACTAAGTATTCGTAGTGGCCCGTGGGTGTGTTGAATCCGGTCTTCCACTCGTCTCCCTTGCGTATCCTGACCAGGTGGTATGCGTTCCGCAGGTCGAACTTGGTGAATACCCAGGCCTGTTGGAGCAACACAAACGCGGAGGAAATGAGGGGAAGCGGGTACCGGTTCTTCACCGTAATGTTGTTCAGGGTGTGGTAATCTATGCATGGCCGGAGTGAGTCATCCTTCTTTTCCACGAAGAAGAAGGGGTCGACGCCGAAGGGGTCGACGCCTGACAGGTGGAACCGCAGGCGGGGTCCCAACTCCTAATCCTCCCAGTCTCCCAGATGACTAGGGGTTGTGGGCCCTTAGCCATGGGAACCCCAGAACAAGAGGGTGATGAGGGCACCTGAGAGGGCAAAAGGAGATGTGCTCGGAATGAACCTCACCAATGGTCATGAGCAAGGTCTCCGTCCTGTGAGTGACCCGGCTGAGGAGCTGATTATTTAGGGCTCAGGCGGAGACAGGCTGGGGGAGTGGTACCTCTCTGATCCCCAACCGCTTGGCCAACGAACTGTCCATCAAACTCTCGTCCACCCCTGAATCGACGAGAGCCTGTAGGGAGACAACCTCGCCCTGGATTAGCAGAGTAACTGTAGTTAACGCGTGTGGGGAGGAGTATGTGGATGTCTCTAGGCTTACCTGGGCATCCTTTCCGGCCCGTGTACTGGTCCTCTTGGCTGGACAGGAGACGGCTTGGTGGCTGGCTTGCCCGCAGTAGAAACAAACCCCCTCCCTCTGACGGCGCTGGCGTTCTTCTGGGTTTAATCGGGCTCGGCCCAGCTGGAGCGGCTCTTCCGGAACAGAAGGAGGCTACTGCTACTGGCGATGAGGGCGGCAGTAACCCACGAAGAAGCTCCTGGCGAGCGAGGGTCCCTCTGGCGGCACGGCGGCGCTCTGCTTCTCTTTCCAAAAGCCGATTGTCAATTCGAACCGCGATGTCCACCACGTCCTCAAACTCAGCCGGGATCTCGAGGGGAGCCAAATGGTCCTTTATATCACTGGTTAGCCTGCTGACGAAGGCATCCGTGATGGCCGGGGTATTCCATCCACTGTCGGCGGCCAGCGTGCGGAACTCAATGGCGTAATCAACAACCCTCCGGGAGCCTTGGCGCAGCCCGAGCAGGGCTCTGGATGCATCCCGCGCCAGAGAGGAGTGATCGAACATTCGGGTGAGTGCACTCTTAAATTGTTCAATGCTCTGGCATAACGCTGCGCCTCGGGCCCACTCCGCGGTGGCCCATACTGCTGCTCTTCCCGAGAGGTGAGAGATCATGAATGCGACCTGAGCCTTTTCTGAAACAAACGCGGCCGGCTCATTCTGGAAATGCAGCTCACACTGAACCAGGAAGGAGCGGCATCTCCCGGACTCTCCCGAGTACTTGTCCGGTGGAGCGAGGCGAACGGGACGAGATGGGGGGGTGTGTAGGAGGTGGGGCGCAGGCTGATGGTAGAGGCTCCGGTGGGGTTAGCGGGGTGGAAGCCAGCCGCTCCAAGCTAGCAGTGAGCTGACGCAGTTGGGAGCTTAACTGGTTCACCTGAGTCCATATCTCCCGCTGGAATCGGTCTTGGCGGTCGGCCAGTTCCTGCACGCCGGTGGCAACAGTGGCCAGCTGGGTGTCATGGGACTGGATCTGTTGCTCCTGGGTTCGGAGTGCCTGGGTGAACGGTTCACTGTCCGCTGGGTCCATGCTGGCCAGATTGTAATGTTAGACCTGGTACCAAGAACTGGATAGACTCAAATGCAGGACAGACACAACAGGGTACGGTGAAAGTAAATAGTCCTTTTATTAAGGTGCTCAGGGAAAACAAGGTGCACAAGGGTACTGTGGAAATACGGTGGCTGGATCGAGGTGCGGCTGTGAGGAGCACAATGCTCTGTGACGGCACAAGACGATCTGGCAGGGAGCAGGGGGAGACGCCGAGCCTTTATCCAGGAGCAAATGATGGGGAACAGGTGGGGATGATCAGGGCGGAGCCGGTAATTACCACCAGGGCCAGAGGAAATCAAGTGACCTGAACAGAGAAAGAGCCAGAACAAAACATGAGACAAACACAATTCACCGCCCCTGGCGGGTTCTAACAAAAATGAACTGGTTGCTAATATCCATTCTACAGTAGTATCAATTTTTGTTCCAGTGTGTGAATGGATTTTGCTTAATTTCTTAATACTGATTAATAATCATTAAATTCCTGTACAATAAGGACAAACACAATAGTATATACATAGAAAATTATGGCACTTGAGAAATGTCTTATAAAAACTTAATGATATTTCAGAGAACATGCAGAGGTTTTTTTTTACCACACTTTTTTTACCACACTTTTTTACCACACTTATTAATGCGTTAATGCATTCAATTTACTTAACAAGTTACTGCGTTTTTGTACACTTGAGGTTGAAAATTGAAACACAACGGACCAGTACAAGCTCCGCTTTACAGCAGAAGCTGCACCGATCCGCCTGTCAATCTCCCGCTCCATCCTTCCCTCACTTGTGAACAAGACCCCGAGACACTTTTCCAGTCTAAGTACTAACTGATGCTCAGCTCTTGAGCTGTATCTGCATTATTATATGCACTGTGATGCTGGAGCATGATTGGTTGTTCAGATTATTTCATGTATGAGTGACTGTACAGGTGTAAACTGGCAGGTGAGTGCATGGTTCTTAAGTTTTAGGTAGCCAGGCAGGAAAAAAAATGACATGTCTCCAAAGTGTGTGTGTGTGTGTGTGTGAGTGTGTGTGTGTTTATAATAAGTCCCCACAGCACAATGTCCTATTTATGCCATGGAAAATATTTACACAGTGCTGACCCACACTGACTGATTTCTATTTTCAGTGTGTCTGTCAAGGCCTGTGTGTGTTCTCTGGAGAGGCAAATTGAATTTGTTGTGTGTAAGAAATCCAGAAAGTAGATTGTCCCTTTTTCTCTCTCAGAGGAGTATGAGTTGAATTAAACAGACACAATGCACATCCTCTTTTCAACGGTTCTCTACACACTCGAAACCAGCTGTGAACTGTCCTAATAAATTTAAACTCATGTTTTGAAAACTACTTATATTCTGCTTCATTATTATCTCAGTGTATATTAGATTCCGCTCCGATAACAGCTTCATGATTGAATTACATTAGATTCTATTTGTGCAGATTAGAGATTGGACTAGATTAGATTCTATTTGTGCAGATTTGAAATTGGATTAGATTAGATTCTATTTGTGCAGATTAGAGATCGGACTAGATTAGATTCTATTTGTACAGATTTGGGATTGAATTAGATTAGATTCTATTTGTGCAGATTTGGGATTGGATTAGATTAGATTCTGTTTGTGCAGATTCAGGATTGGATTAGATCATATGTTTGCAGATTTTGGATTGGATTAGAGTAGATTCTGTATTTGCAGATTGTGGGATGGGTTAGATTAGATTCTCCATATGCAGATATGAGATTGGATTAAATTAGATTCTTTTTGTGCAGATTTGGAATTGGGTTAGATTAGATTCTGTTTTTGCAGATTGGATTACGGATTGAATTAGATTAGATTCTATTTGTGCAGATTTGAAATTGGACTAGATTAGATTCTGTTTGTGCAGATTTTGGATTGGATTAGATCAGATTCTGTTAATGAAGGTTTGGGATTGGATTAGATGAGATTGAGTTTACGCAGATTTGTGATTGGGTTACATTAGATTCTGTTTGTGCAGGCTTGGGATAGGATTAGATTAGATTCTATTTGCAGATTTGAGATTGGATTAGATTAGATTGTTTGTGCAGATTTCAGATTGGATTAGATCAGATTCTGTTTGTGCAGGTTTGGGATTGGATTAGATTAGATTCTATTTGCAGATTTAAGATTGGATTAGATTAGATTAGATTCTGTTTGTGCAGGTTTAGGATTAGATTATATTAGATTCTGTTTGCATATTGTGAATGGATTAGATTAGGTTCTGTATATGCCCATATGTGAATGGATTAGATTAGATTCTGTTTGTGCAGATTTAAGTTTGGAGTAAATTAGATTCTGTTTATGCAGATTTGAGATTGGATTAGATTATATTCTGTTTGTGCAGATTTGAGATTGGAGTAGATTAGATTCTATTTGTACAGATTTGGAATTAAATTAGATTCTACGTGTACAGATTTGGGATTAAATTAGATTTAGTTTGTTTCAATTTGTGATTGGATTAAATAAGATTATACTCCAATAACAGCTTCATGACTGGACTAGATTAGATTTTGTTTGTGCAGGTTTGGGATTGGATAAGATTAGATTCAGTTCATGCAGATTTGTGATTGGATTAGATTAGATTCTAATTGTGCAGATTTGTGATTGGATTAGATTCTATTTGTGCAGATTTGGGATTGGATTAGATTAGATTTTGTTTGTGTAGGTTTGTGACTGGATTAGATTTGATTTTGTTTGTGCAGATTTGTGATTGGATTAGATTCTATTTGTGCAGATTTGGGATTGGATTAGATTAGATTATGTTCATGCAGATTTGTGATTGGATTAGATTTTGTTTACGCAGATTTGTGATTGGATTAGATTCTGCTTCTTTATTAGCTTCTTGTGTGGATTGCATACTGTGGCATTTGATTAGATTCTGCCTGAAAGTCTCCATGCCTGAATTAGATTCTGCTCTATAATGAGCTCCCTGCTCAGATCAAACTCAGACTTTTTTAACAAGTTATGTCAAATCAAGGGATGAACAAATAATTACGAGTTACATTCATTTGCTGAACTGCTTAATTCTGCTAGGGTTTTGGCGAGGTTGTGCCTATCTGAGCTGACTCTGGGCAAAGCCGGGGTATACCCTGTGCAGCTCACTAGTCCATCACAGGGCAATATACGATTCACACTCACATCTAGGGGCAATTAAGAACAGCCAATTAGCCTAATGTGCATGTCTTTGGACTCTTGGAGGAAACTGGATTACCTGGAGGAAACCCATACGTTTATAAAGAAACTTCATTAGCTCCTTTCAGATTTTGCATGAAAGTCTCTGTGCTTGGATTAGATTTTACTCTATAATGCACTCCGTGCTCAGATCAAACTTAGACTGTTTTAACACGTTATGTGTATAAATAAACTCGACCATGGTTTTCAAAAAGTAACTGCCATCTTCTCTGCTCCTCAGAGTCATACATGGCGGATTTCGACGGCAGGAGCGCTTTGCTGTACCGCTTCAATCAGAAGTCCTTGAGCACGGTGAAGGACGTGATCTCTTTGCAGTTTAAGAGCCTGAGATCAGACGGGGTCCTTGTGCATGGCGAGGGTCAGAGAGGAGATTACATCACGCTGGAGCTTCAGCGTGGCCGTCTGGCTTTACACATCAACCTGGGTGAGTTCTGAGAGCTCCGCCACCCCAAACCTTATTCATCCCTGCAAAAAGAGAGCATTTTACAGGCTTCTTGTTTTATTTCTGTCTGATTTTTGAATGAATGCTCTGGAATTCAATACATTTCTGGACTTTTTCCTAGGGAAAAAGGAAATCCCCTTTCACTGGGGATGTTTTCCTCTTGTCGCAGTTCCTTATGTCCCATAGATGAATAGCTACAGGTTTCACATTTGCTACAAAGAATTACGAGCTACATTCATTTGCTTAACCACTTAATCCTACTAGGGTTTCGGGGAGGTTGTGCCCAAGGGCGTAGGAATGAGTTCAACATTGTTGGGGACACATATTGGAAACCTGATAGATCCGTTAATGGTTTAAACAGAAATATGTCATAAATTAACACTACAAAACAGTAACAAATGTGTTTTATTCAACTAAAAACATACATTTGAAAAGGTAAAGGAAAACACATTTTAAAACACAAAACCCCCTTCTGTACTGCATCATAATGTAGGCAGGGAAATTCCTTATACCACTGCTCTTGGAAGGAGAGAGTTCTGTTTAACATAACTTGAGAGTCAATGAATTTTGGGTGTGGCTGATATGGCTCTGTCCTCTGTCCCTTGACTTCAGTGACTTTCAGCTGTCTGTCCCTGCTCTGAACACCCTAAAAAGTAAAACAGTAAGCTGAAATTCATAAGCTGGTGGATCCATTTAATTTGAATCAGGTTTGTTAGAGCATGAAAACATGTAAAACCAGCAGGACTGCGGCTCTTGAGAACCAAACCGAAATCGATCACTGTACAGATCACATGTGATGCGCAAATGCAATGAACTAATATTGTGGCGAGGTGGCCTGGTTCAACGCGCAATTCATACATCCTGAGTAACAGCATGGTTGGGAACTACACGCTGGCATTGAGCGCGATGGTGATTTCAAACATTCACCAGTGCATTTATTGAGTCACTGATATTTGTGTGGATGCCTGTGAGCAGACGGTCATTTATGCCACCGATT